>CATOBL010000390.1:0-40458 GCA_951394255.1 Polyploca ridens
AGGACATACATTTGTATGCATTAAAGTCTGTATGTCCTGAGTTTGGGTGTAATTATGTATATTAAGTATGTATTTAGAAACAAAAAGTAGTGTATTATATCAGTTATATGGTTTCCATAGCACAAGCTCTGCTTAGTTTGGAATCAGATGACCGTGTGTGAGGAATGTCCCAAGATATTTATTTAAGTAAGGACTTGAAAATTGAATCTCTAATGGATATAATTGGGGACCATGAGTGAAATTGTAAACATAAATGTGTCATTGCAGGTTTCACAAAACCAGTGGTATTTCACACAGTGGAAGGATTGGATATGAAGATACCAAACCCTGGCACATTCACAGTCAGATCAGTGCTAAGGTTCTGCGGAGCACAGTTGGAGGTGAACTTTTGTTTTTAATCATTTCAAACGTTACCAGTAACTTTGCTTGTGTGTATGTTTATTTTGGAACTTGCTACCCGACGCGACTTCGTTCGCGTGGTGCCCTACCCTATCCTACTTTTAAACCTTCCCTGGACTTCCAAAAATTTTACAAATCCAAAATTAGGCAAATCGGTCCAGCCGTTCTCGAGTTTTAACGAGACTAACGAACATCAGTTAATTTTTATTTATACGGGTGTAACGGATAGTGTATATATGTCACCGTATTTTTGTGAAACACGTTAGTTTATAATCTACCTAGCGAGATTGTAAACTCCCCGATAAATTGTGAACTGTACCACATTGCTCACAATATTACGTATTTATATCCGATAGTTTATAATCTATCCGCAACAAACCGTTACATTGTGAACTGGCATCATACTTCAACCCGACGGAATGCTCTGTGCGCGCTGATTGGTTGAACGTCATATTTCCCGCGCCGCCATCTTTACCTAGCTGTAATTTGTTATCAACGAACG
Organism: Polyploca ridens; assembly: GCA_951394255.1. Classification (NCBI taxonomy): domain Eukaryota; kingdom Metazoa; phylum Arthropoda; class Insecta; order Lepidoptera; family Drepanidae; genus Polyploca; species Polyploca ridens. The sequence goes on from CATOBL010000390.1 coordinate 902, forward strand.
TAAACAAACATATTTTTTGGGTATTTAATAGATTTTGTGTTTAAAATATGTGAAAATTATCATAAAGTTACAATTATTTATGAAAATAAACTAGGATTTAAATAATAAGTAAAGTTTCTGTGAAAAATAACTGTTAGTAGCCGAACATAACCTGAGTTATACTTTTCATGTTTTAATATAATTTCTCGTGTAAGTCAAGTGTTTTGATTATATTTGTGAAACAATATCCAATTAGAAATGACGGATATCGATTCTATGTAGTATTCTACAAAACGCTCTACCGCCAAGACTGACCAATCAAGAATGGTTCACAAAATTACGACTGATAAAGTCGGATAGATTGTGAACCCTGTCGGCAAGTGCAGGTTCGTTTTGCAATATGACGGTTTGACATGGATAGATTATAAATTATCGGAAATGAATACGTAATATTGTAAGCAGTATGGTACAGTTCACAATTTATCGGGGAGTTTACAATCTCGCTAGGTAGATTATAAACTAACGGTTTTCACAAAAATACGGTGACATATCTATTACAGTAATCCATTTTTTTGGTACTAGGCGCACAAATCGCGAAAGAGTTTTTTTTAAATTAATATTAGTAAGTGACATACAATGATAATGACCTTCATTGAGCGGTGGCACGTTGGTTATGATTTTAATACAATAAACTTAGAAACAAAAATTTGGTATTAATTTTTGAGTAATTTATTTTGAGTCGAAACTTTTTATAGATTGTATCTGTACCTGATGTAGTCTTCATCCCCTTTGGTTGTATAGGTATACCCTTTTTGTTACGCCCAGAATAGATTTATCATCACCACCAAATCACAGGCTATGAAAGTATCATTAACATGTTATGTTCTAACTACTTAAATTATGTTACATTAAAAACTAATTACTTATCTTACTGGTTGACTAGATCATTGATTTAATAGTATATATTTTTTCAACACACTTGCTCGTAAAGTGACATTTATTGCACCGTTTTTACTATCTTAATGCAGCTTATTACGCACTAGTGCTTTTTACTTTATATTACCGCACAGTATTATGATAATGTTAAGTTTGTACCTCAATGCAATTGATATGTGTGTAGACGAAGCATTCTTAATTTAAAAGAGCATTAGGCATCGCTGCAAAAAAAAAAACCTGCGCGCCATATTTGTTAACGTTCTCATTGTGTGGTTAATTATTACCAAAAAATCTTGTCCCAGAAATACAAGTCCGTTTTTCCTCACAAGTTTGTTGTATAACGTCGTATGACACGCGTGTGCATTGATCATACACTCTCGGCTCTCTAATCGCTTAAGAGCATATAAGCTATCCGGCCGCGCTCGAGTTTAGGTATTTGCCAGCGCCAAGCCGAGTCAACGCGGGGCCAACATTGGTGCGGCTCCTCCGCCAACATACTGCGCGCGTTATTATTTTGATACTTCAGTATAGCTTCATGTCGATGTAAAACTATAATATTATAAACAAGGTATCTGGTAGGTTGAATTAGGTTATAAGTATGTAGTTATATAGTACAATGTATTAAATATTTTTTTTTTACACTAGTAAACAAAGTAGTTCAGGTACCTATATACCTAATTTATCTAATTAAACTTTTATTTGGTTTTCTTAAAATAATTCAATATTATTATTAATATAATTATAATAGCGACCCGCCCCGGCTCCCCTTTGGGTATGAATAATAGATTAAGTCCTATTCTCAGACCTACTGAATATACACACAAAATTTCATAAGAATTGTATGAAAAGCAGTAATTAAGGTTCCGTAGCCAAATGGCAAAAAACGGAACCCTTATGGATTCGTCATGTCTGTCGGTCTGGCTGTCCGTCCGTATGTCACAGACACTTTTTACCGAATCTATAAGAACTATACTGTTGAAACTTGGTAAGTAGATGTATTCTGTGAACCGCATTAAGATAGATTATCACACAAAAATAGAAAAAAGACAATAAATTTTGGGGGTTCCCCATACTAAGTTCCCCAAACCAACTTTTTTCATCAAACCCATACTTGTGGCCTGGGGTATCTATGGATAGGTCTTCAAACATCTAGGTGTAATAAAACTCCTCACACGACGGCTTGACCGATTCTTATCAAATTTTGTCTCATTGATATATAAGAGACCTATGGCCCATATAGCATGAATCCTTTAAAAATTGAAAAAAGTGTCCGCCATTTTGTACTATTAAGTAACTGGTCCGATTGGTTTCAAAATTGAGATTTGTGAGACCCTTGAACCATATAGTCAATCTTTGCTCAAAATTGAAAAAAGTGTCGGCCATTCTGAACTATTTTGTTACTGGTCCGCTCAAAATTGAGATTTGAGAGGTTTGATGAAAATCATTTTTTTTTTCAATATCCAAAAAAGTGTCCGCCATTTTGAATTATTTTGTAACTGGTCTGATTGCTCTCAAAATTGATATTTTAGAGACTCTTTGACCATATAACATGAAACTTTGCTCAAAATTGAATAAAGTGTCCGCCATTTTGAACCATTTAGTTACTGGTCCGATTGCTCTCAAAAGTGATATTTGAGGGACGCTTAGACCATATAACATGAATCTTTATTCAAATTTGAATAAAAGTGTCCGCCATTTTGAACTACTTTGTTACTGGTCTGATTGCTCTCAAAATTGACATTTGAGAGACTCTGTACCATATAACACAAAATCATTGCTCAAAATTGAAAAAAGTGTCGCCATTTTAAACTATTTTGTTACTGGTCTGATTACTATCAAAATTGAGATTTGAGAGGCCTTGGGATTACAAAATATGAATATTCTCGCAAAATCCAAAAATGTGTCTACCATTTTGAACTAGTTTGTTAGAGGTCCGATTGCTATCAAAATTGATATTTGAGAGACTCTTGTACTTGTCTTGTAGGAATCTGTGCTCAAATTTGAAAAAAGTGTCCGCCGTTTAAACTATTTTGTTAATGGTCTGATTGCTCTCAAAATTGACATTTGAGATACCCTTGGGACATAACACGAATCTTCTCTCAAAATCCAAAAAACTGTCCACCATTTTGAACTATTTTGTTACAGGTCCGATTGCTATCAAAATTGATATTTGCGGGACACTTTTTTTAAAATTTTGAGCAATGATTCATGTTATATGGTCCAAGAGTCTCTCAAACATCAATTTTGAGAGCAATCAGACCATTAACCAAATAATCCAAAATGGCGGACACTTTTTTATTTTTTTTTCCAAACATTCATGTTATATGGTCCAAGAGTCTCTCAAATGTCAATTTTGAGAGCAATCAGACCATTAACAAAATAGTTTAAACGGCGGAAACTTTTTTCAATTTTGAGGAAAGATTCATGTTATATGGTCCAAGAGTCTCTCAAACATCAATTTTGAGAGCAATCAGACCAGTAACAATTTTTTTTTATTTTTTTTTTATTTTGACCAAATATTCGTTTTATATGGTCCAAGAGTATCTCAGATATCAATTTTGATAGCAATCGGACCTGTAACAAAATATTTCAAAATGGCGGACACCTTTTTTCAAATTTTGAGCAAAGATTCATGTTATGTCCCAAGGGTCTCTCAAATATCAATTTTGATAGCAATCGAACCAGTAACGAAATAGTTCAAAATGGCGGATACTTTTTTCAAATTTTGAGTAAAGATTCATGTTATATGTCCCAAGGGTCTCTCAAATATAAATTTTGATAGCAATCGGACCAGTAACGAAATAGTTCAAAATGGTAGACACTTTTTTCCATTTTGAGCAAAGATTCATGTTATAAGGTCCAAGAGTCTCTCAGATATCAATTTTGATAGCAATCGGACCTGTAACAAAATATATCAAAATTGCGGACACTTTTTTCAATTTTGAGAAAATATTCATGTTATATGGGCCAAGGGCTTCTCAAATATCAATTTTGAGAGTAATCGGACCAGTAATTAAATAGTTCAAAATGGCGGACACTTTTTTCAATTTTTTGCATACATTCATGTTATAAGGTCCAAGAGTCTCTCAGATATCAATTTTGATAGCAATCGGACCTGTAACAAAATATTTCAAAATGGCGGACACTTTTTTCAATTTTTTGCAAACATTCATGTTATAAGGTCCAAGAGTCTCTCAGATATCAATTTTGATAGCAATCGGACCTGTAACAAAATATTTCAAAATGGCGGACACTTTTTTCAATTTTGAGAAAATATTCATGTTATATGTTCCAAGCGTCACTCAAATATCAATTTTGATAGCAATCGGACCAATAACTAAATAGTTCAAAATGGCGGACACTTTTTTTTTAATTATGACCAAATATTCGTTTTATATGGTTCAAGAGTATCTCAGATATCAATTTTGATAGCAATCGGACCTGTAACAAAATATTTCAAAATGGCGGACACCTTTTTTCAAATTTTTAGCAAAGATTCATGTTATGTCCCAAGGGTATCTCAAATATCAATTTTGATAGCAATCGGACCAGTAATGAAATAGTTTAAACGGCGGACACCTTTTTCAAATTTGAGCACAGATTCCTACAAGACAAGTACAAGAGTCTCTCAAATATCAATTTTGATAGCAATCGGACCTCTAACAAAATAGTTCAAAATGGTAGACACATTTTTGGATTTTGCGAGAATATTCATATTTTGTAATCCCAAGGCCTCTCAAATCTCAATTTTGATAGTAATCAGACCAGTAACAAAATAGTTTAAAATGGCGACACTTTTTTCAATTTTGAGCAAAGATTCATGTTATATGTTCCAAGCGTCACTCAAATATCAATTTTGATAGCAATCGGACCAATAACTAAATAGTTCAAAATGGCGGACACTTTTTTAATTTTGACCAAATATTCGTTTTATATGGTCCAAGAGTATCTCAGATATCAATTTTGATAGCAATCGGACCTGTAACAAAATATTTCAAAATGGCGGACACCTTTTTTCAAATTTTGAGCAAAGATTCATGTTATGTCCCAAGGGTATCTCAAATGTCAATTTTGAGAGCAATCAGACCATTAACAAAATAGTTTAAACGGCGGACACTTTTTTCAAATTTGAGCACAGATTCCTACAAGACAAGTACAAGAGTCTCTCAAATATCAATTTTGATAGCAATCGGACCTCTAACAAAATAGTTCAAAATGGTAGACACATTTTTGGATTTTGCGAGAATATTCATATTTTGTAATCCCAAGGCCTCTCAAATCTCAATTTTGATAGTAATCAGACCAGTAACAAAATAGTTTAAAATGGCAACACTTTTTTCAATTTTGAGCAAAGATTCATGTTATATGGTACAGAGTCTCTCAAATGTCAATTTTGAGAGCAATCAGACCAGTAACAAAATAGTTCAAAATGGCGGACACTGTTTTTAATTTTGAGCAAAGATTCATGTTATATGATCCAAGAGTCTCTCAAACATCAATTTTGAGAGCAATCAGACCAGTAACAAAATAGTTAAAAATGACGGAAACTTTTTTTCAATTTTTTGCAAACATTCATGTAAAAGGTCCAAAGAGTCTCTCAGATATCAATTTTGATAGCAATCGGACCTGTAACAAAATATTTCAAAATGGCGGACACTTTTTTCAATTTTGAGAAAACATTCATTTTATATGTCCCAAGGGTCTCTCAAATATCAATTTTGATAGCAATCGGACCAATAACTAAATAGTTCAAAATGGAGGACACTTTTTTTTAATTTTGACCAAATATTCGTTTTATATGGTCCAAGAGTGTCTCAGATATCAATTTTGATAGCAATCGGACCTGTAACAAAATATTTCAAAATGGCGGACACCTTTTTTCAAATTTTGAGCAAAGATTCATGTTATGTCCCAAGGGTCTCTCAAATATCAATTTTGATAGCAATCGAACCAGTAACGAAATAGTTCAAAATGGCGGATACTTTTTTCAAATTTTGAGCAAAGATTCATGTTATATGTCCCAAGGGTATCTCAAATATCAATTTTGATAGCAATCGGACCAGTAACGAAATAGTTCAAAATGGCAGACACTTTTTTCCATTTTGAGCAAAGATTCATGTTATAAGGTCCAAGAGTCTCTCAGATATCAATTTTGATAGCAATCGGACCTGTAACAAAATATTTCAAAATGGCGGACACCTTTTTTCAAATTTTGAGCAAAGATTCATGTTATATGGGCCAAGGGCTTCTCAAATATCAATTTTGAGAGTAATCGGACCAGTAATTAAATAGTTCAAAATGGCGGACACTTTTTTCAATTTTTTGCATACATTCATGTTATAAGGTCCAAGAGTCTCTCAGATATCAATTTTGATAGCAATCGGACCTGTAACAAAATATTTCAAAATGGCGGACACTTTTTTCAATTTTTTGCAAACATTCATGTTATAAGGTCCAAGAGTCTCTCAGATATCAATTTTGATAGCAATCGGACCTGTAACAAAATATTTCAAAATGGCGGACACTTTTTTCAATTTTGAGAAAATATTCATGTTATATGTTCCAAGCGTCACTCAAATATCAATTTTGATAGCAATCGGACCAATAACTAAATAGTTCAAAATGGCGGACACTTTTTTCAATTTTGAGAAAATATTCATGTTATATGTTCCAAGCGTCACTCAAATATCAATTTTGATAGCAATCGGACCAATAACTAAATAGTTCAAAATGGCGGACACTTTTTTTTAATTTTGACCAAATATTCGTTTTATATGGTCCAAGAGTATCTCAGATATCAATTTTGATAGCAATCGGACCTGTAACAAAATATTTCAAAATGGCGGACACCTTTTTTCAAATTTTGAGCAAAGATTCATGTTATGTCCCAAGGGTATCTCAAATATCAATTGTGAGAGTAATCGGACCAGTAATTAAATAGTTCAAAATGGCGGACACTTTTTTCAATTTTTTGCATACATTCATGTTATAAGGTCCAAGAGTCTCTCAGATATCAATTTTGATAGCAATCGGACCTGTAACAAAATATTTCAAAATGGCGGACACTTTTTTCAATTTTTTGCAAACATTCATGTTATAAGGTCCAAGAGTCTCTCAGATATCAATTTTGATAGCAATCGGACCTGTAACAAAATATTTCAAAATGGCGTACACTTTTCAATTTTGAGAAAATATTCATGTTATATGTTCCAAGCGTCACTCAAATATCAATTTTGATAGCAATCGGACCAATAACTAAATAGTTCAAAATGGCGGACACTTTTTTTTATTTTTGACCAAATATTCATGTTATATGGTCCAAGAGTCTATCAGATATCAATTTTGATAGCAATCGGACCTGTAACAAAATATTTCAAAATGGCGGACACCTTTTTTCAAATTTTGAGCAAAGATTCATGTTATATGTCCCAAGGGAGAGACCCTTGGGACATATAACTATCAATGTCAATGTTGATAGCAATCGAACCAGTAACGAAATAGTTCATAATGGCGGAAACTTTTTTATGACCAATATATATTTTTTTTATACCACAAAGTCGGTAAACAAGCATACGGCCCGCCTGATGGTAAGCGGTTACCGTAGCCAAAATATCACTTAGTATAATATTGCCTATTTTACTTAGTGATATGATAGGTAACATGCATTCTAGTGGTGGAAGATCGGTACAGTCGTTTTTGAAATTTATTGAAATTACAAACAAACAAAACATACAAAAATACCAATCTTTTCTTTTATAGTAGGTATTATTATTAGTGTATATAAACGGAGGAATTAACAAACATAAGGCCGCCCTTATATTTGATATTTATCCATTACTTCTGATTGGCATTGATCGATCAGGATCAGAAAGGCACTTCTAGGCGATGATTTCCGGTAGAAGACATTTATTAACAATAACAAAAAAAAAAAAACTAATTTTGAATATTTGTCATCTTATTATTCAAAACAGTTACTGGAGTAACGTAATTTAAGAAACAGTTACCATTTATCAATATAACTTAACTTATCAACCCAAGTATCATAAGTGGTAAGAGCGCGCTATAATGCGGACGATTGTAGCAATACTCTCGATCGTAATAATATGTTGGCGAACTTAGCGTGCGGAAAACAGAGCGATACGTCCTCTCTCTGAGACGGCGGAGCCGGGTCTGCCGAGCCGTGGCCTCCGCAATCGATTTATATAGCAGTTTTAAAATATTCAGTATAAAATAATTATAAAAATTTTACGGATTTTTTTAATGTAATAATTTTAAGCATTAACTGCTACGTATTAATAAATAGTAATTATGAAGTTTGACATTCGATTTCCATATTAAAAACAGCGCTAAACATCGATAAAAATCTTAATTTTTACGCGGTATTGTTTTGTCATTTTCATAACAAAAATGTACAAAACGTTCTGATGTTATTTATTAGAAAACTAGAAGACAATATGAACTTTTTAACATGTATTTTTGTATTTTTTTGTTTCAAGTACTTTAATACCGATTTGACTGCAAAGACAGCATGTTCCGTAAAATTCAAAAAAGGTCTCTCAAAGAACTACTCCAAACTAAATAACAAATAGTCAATTTAATGTTTTTTCCTGTTAGAAAAGTAAAAAAATAAATTTCCTATTGGATTTACGACAACGCAAATGAATAACTATTAATATAACTGAGTAGTGTCACACCGAAAACCTGGAATATTGTGGCATTGTGCGTTATTACGTACTAAACCCTCTTAATACCGCCTCGTCTGTAATTACGAACTTTGCACACATGTATGTACTATTATGGCATGCCTTATTTATTGTATTAAGATTTTGTGTAAATGTGACTTTATTAATTAAAAGATAATCTCTATACAGGGTGTCGTTTTGGTCGGCGACAAGCGACCCAGGAGCGGTAGTACACAATATATATTCCCCAAAAATGGACTTAATTCCATTAAATACTGTAAATATGTTGAGAAATACCTTATTCCATTTGAAATAAAATTACCGCAAAGTATGGTTACTAGGCACGTGCACAGACTAGAGCTAGGTGCAAGCCGCCATCGCCCCACCCCTTTACTCCCTCGTACTCCCGTTGAGTATTATGTCTACACTTTAGCTTATTACATGATTTTCAAAATTTTAATTTTTTTATTTTTATTATTAAAAAAAAAAGTATTTTTTTTATATTTTTTTTTGCACCAGTATCATTTGTATTATCGACCCTGAGTCGCTTGTCGCTGACCAAAACAACGACCTGTATATAAAAATGAATCCCTATTGCCATAACTTGATAACGACTTTACCGATATCATCCATCTTTTTTTAAGTTTTCTAATACTTTGCAAAAGGTTCTTACGAAAAAAATATAAGAAACTAGCTGTACCCCGCGGTTTCACCCGCGTTCCCGGGATAAAAAGTAGCCTATGTCATTTTCCATACCATAGGCTATCTGCATGCCATGCAATTTCATGATGATCCATTGAGTAGTTGAGGCGTGAAGGCGTAACAAACAAATAAACAAACAAACTCACTTTCGCATTTATAATATTAGTAAGGAACCACGTGAACAAAGTCGCGCCGGCAGCTAGTGTTGAAAAATAATAAGTTTGTTCGACTTTCAGGTGGAAGTAATAGACGTACGTAAACAGTCGACGCTGCGTATGCCCTTGGGAGAGTTCGTGGATTATTTCGAGACCCCGCCTGAGCACCGCGACGAGAAAGTGCTCAACGTGCTCAGCTTGGAGTTCACTGATACCAAGTCAGTACCATCCACTTGTAAAACGCTAAAAACTTTAAATTACCTTAATGTTATTCAAAATCAAAATCAAAAAGTCATTTATTCAGTTTAGGCCTTAGTAAGGCACTTATGAACGGTAAGTTGTACATAACTTGCAATGTATGTATATATGTTTGTTCTTTCGGGTGGAATCTTGAAAGTCGAATTTCACCCACTTCCAGTGGTCGGATGGCCTTGATATTTGGTGTACATTAGTATATTGGAAAACAATGCAAGTACAGTCAACAAAAAGTACAGTCAACAAAAAAAAACTTGTATTAAAAGTTATTTTTTTTAACAAAAAAATATTTTTCCTATGTTTGACCGTAATCTCACCATGATAAGTGATGATGTGGCCGAAGCTGGTAAGCACACAAAGCCTAGATGGAACTGGCTCTCTGAACACTCCGATAGGTGCTTGGCGACAGATTTTCGACAGCGTGGTAGCCAGCCAGGTGGGTACTACAAAGTACCCTGCCACCGTGCTATGGTTTCCTCACGATGTTTTCCTTCACTGAAAGCGCAAGCTTATTGTAGGATTCGAACTCGTGCATCCGACGTCACTACCACCTCAGAGTATATAAATACTACGTACAACAGAGAGACAGCGCCCATACTTCAAAAGTTACCACCACAACTCGCGCAAGTACAGCGCCGGTGGCGAGATTGGGGTACTAATTCCTATTCTGGGTTTGTAAGTGACTACAGCAATGTTTGTTTTTCAGTAAATGACAACAGATGACACTGTTGAAAGAATTTAATTTTAAAGAACAATGAGCACATTTGTATTTCTTTTTTGTTTTTGTGTAAGAGAGGTAGAGCGTAGCATTTACTATATACTTTTGTTCAAAAAAGATAAGAATTCCATACATTAAGTCCTAAACTAATCCAAAGAATTATTATTATGTTATTCAATTCTAAAAATACTGATTTTAAGTTGCATCTTACCCCACGGTTAATTGAGACAATTCCCAAAATACTCTAGCTATTGTTCACCAACAATGAAGAATTTTCACTAATTCTGAATGTTAGCTAATCGTATTTTCTGTAGAAAATAAAAAATATATGTGAAAGAATTATTTCAATACGACAATTACATTCCGAGATATAGAATTTTTAAATGAGCGCGCGACGCGCGATTCAACCGCTCGGTACTCGATGCGTGTGACGTCATGTTCCAACGCTCGCTCAGTCCGTCGCGCTCTTTTTCTCTTGAAAAATCTCATTCCTTGGGTTTATAAATTTGAAACTTAGCACTATTACTTATCGTTCAGCAAGTCCAATAAAAGTTGTTTCTTCCATTGGACCCACTGAAAAATAATCCTCGTCATCCAAAATAAATTTATCCGCTTTCTTTTCAGTTTCTTTTATTTATATCCATTCAACAAATGACTACGGAAAACAGACCTAATGCATTGCGTTACGGCTATAGAAGAAATTAAATAAAAGGCATTGGTGTGAAATCTTTATAATAAGTGCAAATTGAGTTGGTGACCTTAATTTATTTTACAATAGTGAACATGTTATCATATGTGTAGTGAGAAGGAACATAACGTACAAATGGAAGAGAAAGAGAAAAAAAAATTGTATTGGTTGATTTTATTTTCTCGCAATCGTAGTGAAAAATAGAATGTTACACACGGCGCTAAAATCCCATTATTACTCTGTTTCTATTTACTCCTCTCTAAAGCTCGGAAGTAGAACTACCTCGTGTATGATGGGTAATTTTAGCTCCTTAAATAACAATCTACTATTCTATCACATCCTGATTGACTCTGTATGCCATGATAAACCTAATTTTCGTAATAAATTAATATGCCATCTCGAAATCTCCACCTGTTATAGGCATAATTATTAATTAGAATTGAGCCTTGAATTAACTGCCAAGGGAAGCAAGTGCAGACAGGCTACTTCAATACGTCCTTGTCGTCAATGTAGTTGCTGGGTAAGCTCCCCAACTAGCAAACAGTCGAATAATGAATGAGTTATTCGGCTACAGATGGAATAAATGTTGAGTAGTTGCTACAATGTAGTGTAAAAGCTTTTATTACGACTTTTTAGCATTTTTTGCTTTAAGTGCTTTAACCGTGTTGTGTAAACGTTTACTCGATATTCTTATAGTACATTTATTCAATAGTCGTATAGTAGCTACCATTTCTCGTTTATACCACACATGAGTGCAGTAATAGAGTTGTCGATTACCAAGTTTCATGTTTAAGAAGCTAGTATATAGCTGCTACTCGACATTACTATATTAGAGCAAATTCGCCGAGTAAAAGCTGTCTATTTACTGAAAAGTATCTTAATATCTGTAATTGTAATCTAAGCTATTTTGTTGAATAAATTAAACCACTATAACTTTTTCCTTGCACGCGATACATACTTACATATGCCCATACTAACAAATGTAATACTCATGGAGACCTTTCATATGACATAGATTTCATTTGATATGATAAGGTTTACAACACAAAGTACGACACCGCCCATTATCTTTTAAAAAATTTCGTAAATTGACGCGCGACGCGTAGGCCATCTATGTAAGGTCGTAAGATTTAAGTAAAATTACATAAATTGCAAATATTTAAGATACGAGTTTTACATATGAATTTAGTAAATTATTAAACCTCAAATTATAGTCCCTTGCAACAAAGCTTCATCAAAAGTGATTTAGTAGCGTTTTGACTAAGAATTAATTCTCAATCAGTCCAAACGATGTTTGTAGCGACATCTATACGTGTAAATTCTACACTAATTATAAAATGTATGTGATTGACCAGACATGCTACCACTGAGCTATCATCGTCTCAAACTTGCTCATACACTTAAATGTCTGTCCCAAGTCACAGATTAAAGTTGTAACAGATACCTCTCTTTCTTCAGCGAAGTACGCTATTTTGTGTTCAATTGTCGTGACGCTAAAATTCATATTGTTTCGCTCTGTACCGGCGAGTCGGCTAGATCAAACGCACCCGCGCCGCTCGCCCTTGAACGCGGCACATGTAGCGATAGGGTTGTATGGATTCTGATGTTCTTAGCTGGATACCTGCCTACATCTAACAATCTACCAATATCTTAGCCTACCGTGAGTCTTTCGAGATGCACTGTCTCCGAAGAAAACGCTGTCATGGTCGAACGAATATTGTAAAATATAAATACAAGACTGAATTTCAATATTTTTGTATGATTACAATTATTTGTTTATTCATATTAGGAATAAAAAGTATTTTAGCTTATGTAAGGATGGATATTTATTTTCCCTACTCTAAAATCACTGTTAAGATAACATTATTATTGAAAATAATTAAATCGCGTGAATAATTTCAATAATATGTTATTTTTATAAATAATACAAACCAACTAAATGTAAAAATAGTTCAAAATTGAATAAAAGTAAATTGTGCCATGCGTAATTGCGTACAAGTACTCGCATTGGCTTACGGCGGCCCTCTGTTACTTGCACTGCGGGCAGTTCACCAAGCGGTAGGCACTTATCGAGCGTCCTTGAGTGAGTGATGTAGCACTGCCCAAGTGCTGATATACCCATCTTCATTTGACATCCCACCTCCCATATATCACCAAGCTCCTTCCACAAATGAGGGTGAAAGGGAATGGACGGATCGGTGGAGGTAGGCTAGTGGTCAGTCCACTGTTGGAGTTTTCAAGCCGCCTAGTAGACCTCCAACTAGCTTAACTAACGGCTATCACAATTAAGTGATATCCGGGACCAACGGCTTTACGTGCCTTCCGAAGCACGGAAACGCTCGATTTGAAATACCTCTAGGCGATCACCCATCCAGGTGCTGATCACGACGGGTGGTAGCTTAAAGGGGTTAGAACCTTTGTGGCATAGCTAGCCGCCGCCATTTTAGTTTTGTTTCAATGTCGCGGCGCACGATGAAACTGGTATATATGGGTAGAGGACACTTATACAAACAAAAAATGTTAATCAATATGGTGGCCTAAAGTGTCACGTTTCCGAGATATTTGGAGGTAAAGATCGCCATATGAGAATTACGACAATCATTAAAAATTAACTTATTACGTGTTTATATGCATTCGATTGTATTCAAATAATAGTTCCGAGGTTGATTTATTAATTTTTTAGTAGAGAGTTAAACTAGGAGCACGAAAAACAATATTTTTAATTACTTACCTACTAAACAGCATCGTAATATTCGCTATGAACCACAATGTTGTCAAAGTAGCTCGGATCGTGACTTGTTTTCCATCTTGTCATTATTATACAAACTAAAATGACAATACTTGTCCTAAAATCTCATGTTACCAAGTTAATTGGAACTAAAGATCGCTAAATAATGCTCCCTGGGCGCCAAAATTGCAATAGCGACGTAATAGTACATTATGATACATGTGTGCAAAGTTGGTAATTAATACTCGAGGCGTATTAAGCGCGTGAGCCGTAGGCGAAAGCAATAAGTGAGCCGAGAGTGTAATAATCAATGCACACGCGTGTCATACGATGTTTTTCAACACACTTGCGAGGAAAAAACTAAATGTATTTTTTTAAGTAGTTTTTTTTTGATAATATTCAAATCAACACAATGAGAACGTTTACAAATATGGCACGCAAGGTTTTTTTTTGACAGCGGTGAGCTGTCAAACTATTTTACCCATTTAAATTAAGAATGCTTGGTCTACACATATCACTTGCAGTGAGGTACAAACTTATCATAATCGTGATTATACCTTCATAAAACTGTGCGGTAATGTAAAGTAAAAAAGCACAAATGGGTAATAAGCTGCATTAAGATACTAAAAGCGGTGCAATAAATGTTATTTTACGAGCGAGTGTGTTGAAAATAAATAAAAAAACCCAGTCCCGCGGCCGGCCCGACCTGATCTAATAAAACTTCTACCTAAATGAAAATCCCGTCTTCATCAAAGACTGCTCACGTGCACACAATGCCCAAAAAGGGCGATAGATCAGACTTTTTTAGATTCTCTACAATGTCATGGAGCGAGTGATCAATACGCAGCTCTTGAGATACCTAGAGGGTCACGATTTGTTGAGTGACCGACAATATGGCTTCCACCATAGTCCCTTGGCTGGTGACCTTCTAGTGTATCTCTATGTGATGTGTCTATGTATACACTAGAAGGTCACCAGCCGAGTGGTCACTCGCCATCGAGAGTCAAGGTGGCGAAGGCGTTCGATCGGGTCTGGCACTGGGGTCTTCTAACGAAGTTACCAGCATATGGGTTTCCGGAGGGACTATGCAAATGGGTCGCCAATTTTTTGTCCAGCAGATGCATACGAGCTGAGAGACATAAATGCTGGCGTCCCGCAAGGATCTGTACTGTCCCAAACACTGTTCCTGCAGCATATCAATGAAATGCTGTCTATTGACGGCATTCATTGTACAGAGGACGCTCATTGCAAATATTCTGAAATCAAGAGCACACTAACTAGTGTCTCCGATTACGGTCGACTAAGTCTAGTCCATTTCAACCCCACTAAGACTCAAGTCTGCGCGTTCACCGCTAAGAAAACCCCATTTGCTGTGACTTCACAATTCCAGAACACGAACATCAGTGAAAGCATCGGGATCCTCGGCATCGACATTTCTAACGACGTCAATATGCCGTCTAGAAGACAAGGTTAAGCTAGCTTCCAAAAAACTGGAAGTGCTCAACAGAGCGACCCAGTACTTCACATCGGGGCAAAGGCTGCAACTTTACAAGTCGCAAGTCCGGCCTTATATGGAGTACTGCTCTTTCCTGGATACCAGTTTGGGCCTTTAGACTTGGTTCAGCGACGTGCTATTAGAATTGTCGACGGTCCCCAGCTCACAAGCGGCTTAGGGCCCCTCAATCTGAGGAGAGATTTTGCCTCCTTATGTGTGTTCTACCGCTTCTACAACGGACAGTGTTCTGTAGAATTGTTTAACCTGATGCCCACGGCTACCTTCTACCATCGCAAGTCTCGCCATTGACGGGGAGTCCATCCTCACACATTGGAACCAAAATAGTTTCGAACTATGCGGTCTGAAAGGAGCTTTCTTCCGCGGACGCTTAGACTATGGAATGAGCTCCCGCCGTGGTTATCCTAACGCAGCGTGGGGTTCCTTAAAAAAGGTGTGAAGATATTTCTGTAGGGTCGGCAACGCGCGAGTGATACCCCTGGTGTTGCAAGCGTCCATAGGCTACGG
Organism: Polyploca ridens; assembly: GCA_951394255.1. Lineage (NCBI taxonomy): Eukaryota > Metazoa > Arthropoda > Insecta > Lepidoptera > Drepanidae > Polyploca > Polyploca ridens. The sequence continues at coordinate 16,765 of CATOBL010000390.1, forward strand.
TAAGCGCTTACCGCTTAGGCGCGCCGTATATATGTTTGTTTGCTACCTAAGTAGTTTAAAAAAATCCTTTTATTTAAAGGTTTGAGGTCACGGCTTGTTTCTATTATGTGTATTATTTTATTTTTAAAACCGTGATGCAATAATTATTTAATCAATTTAAGATTATTGCTTAAAAACAATAACATAAATTGTACTTAATCAACTTTAAACTATTATAATTCTTCTCATATTATTTATACATCGATATTCCAAAATCTCGGTAACATTATATTTTAAGACAAGTATTGTCATTTTTGTTTAATAACGGAGACATGGAAAACAAGTTAACCACTACGATCCGAGCTACTTGACAACATTGTGTTTCATTGCGAATATAGCGATGCGGTTTAGTAGGTAACCAATTAATGAATATTGTTTTTTCGTGCTATTTGTTTTGCTATATTCTAATAAAAAGTTAAATCAACCTGGGGACTATTATTTGAATACAATCGAATGCATATAAACACGCAATAAGTTCATTTTTAATGATTGTCGTTATTCTCATATGGCGATCTTTACCTCCAAATATCTCGGAAACGTGACACTTTAGGTCACCATATTGATTAACATTTTTTGTTTGTATAAGTGTCCTCTACCCAAATATATCACTTATACCGTGCGCCGCCACATTGAAAAAAAATCAAAATGGCGGCGGGTGGCTATGCCAGCTCCCATACAAAAAAGTTCGTACCCCTTTGCCGATCGATTCCGAACGGCTATAGGCCACCAGGTATAAATAAATGATGGCTAATGATTGTGTATCCCCTGATGCAGCATGTGCCGGCTGGTGGAGCCCCCGGGGGTACTGCGGGGACTGGACTGGTCGGCGCGCGCTTGGCCCGCCGCGGCCGAGCGGCCCCCGCGGCCCGCCGTCACGCGCTACTGCCTCATGTCCCCCGCGGGGGCCTTCACCGACTTCCACGTCGACTTCGGGGGGACCACTGTGTGGTATCATGTCCTGCATGGACGGAAGGTAACGTTCAACATGTTCGTTTTTGTCCGCCCATGTACAGTGTACAGTCGTCGATATAAATACACGGTTATTTTTTAACCTCTAGCCAAATTTTCGTAGGTTAATGAACTCATCATTATGGTAAATATTTCGTATGAGACCAACTTTAGGATTTGGCCCCACTAAAAATTAAAAAAAAAAACCTTTTGCTCATATGACAAAAATTTTGAGGAATTCATTCGCGTAAATTTTTTTTTTGTTAATTCTGGGTTTAATTTATTTTAAATATATTTAAAAGAAATTACAAATGTATTTCAATTTAATTTAAATTATTAAAATGTTTTTTATTTCTTGCAATCTTTCACTGCAATGTTGGCACAAATGTTATTTTGATCGTGCAGCATTGAAATTTTGTATGAAAAGATTTTTTGTTGATCATAATTTTGAGTACATTAACTCCTGAAATTTTGACCAGAGGTTGAAAAGCAACCCTGTATGTATACACTTTGTGAAATTCAAAAGCATTTTTCTCACACTGTTTAGATTCAAATGCTGTAATATTACACGTGTCATAATAGTTTATATTACAATATTCTGCCTGCATAATATCTCATTATTTCAAGTAATAGTTTTAGAGAAAGTCTTTGTTTTATTTATGTAACTGTATACATCTTTATGTCTTCGACTGTACCTCTCCATACCATAGGTATCTGCGGACAAATTTCATTGCATTGGCGTGAAAGTGTAAAAACAATCATACCTTACTATCGCACTAGCTTTACCTACATCCCTTTCGATGTTACAATGGTGCTGATTATGTTGTTTACAACTAAACTAATTTTAGTCTCACTATGTCTCTTTCTAACAAAGAACGTAAGAAAAGGATGTAAGAAATTGTGTACTGTCAAATTAGTCTATGGGATGACTTTCAGGTTTTGAGATAAACAAACGATACGAGTAGTAAGCTGCTTATATTTTCCAAAAATGACACGTTATATATTTACAAATTTTGATACACACCAGGAACATAGACGACAAGTAAAAATTATCAAATTGACCAATCACAAGAATTCATCAACATACGCGTGAATTGTGCGAGCGAGAGACCATGTGCGAGAGAGATGCGTGTATATAAATATAGCCGGCCGCACCGAGCGCGTTCGGCAGTCGCGCCACGATGCTTGTTGATTATGGTCGCTGTATGAGTGTAGGTGTGATCCCACAAGTCTAATGCCTGTTTTCAATATAAATTTAGTCGTATCTATCGCTGTTACGTCTAAATACTTGCAAATTAAGACAGCAAAGACTAATTTGACAGCTTTAAATAATGTTCTATCCTTTTTCAATAATGTTCGCAAGAAAGAGGTGTGAAGTGAGTTTTTTAGTGCGATTTACAACAGAATCGGCACCATTATAGTAACAATAGTGTATTGTAATTATTTCCAGATATTCTACTTGATACCGCCGACGTCAACAAATCTCGCGCTTTATCAGCAGTGGAGCGCGTCTAACAATCAAAATGAACGATTTTTCGGCGATATGGTACGTACTTATTAACCTAATTTTTTTTTTGGGCAAATCGGGATTTTGAACCATCTAGAGTAAAAAAAGCGGGATTCTGTCGTCCAAAGCGGGACATACTAAAAAAATCGGCCAAGTGCGAGTCGAACTCGCGTACCGAACGCGTCGCAGGAAAGCTGGTACCATTTCTGAGTAGTGTTGTCCCGCGGGACATTTAATTTTGGGCTAAAAATCGGGACGTCCCGCCAAAATCGAGACTCCTGGCAACGCTGTTATTAACCATCCCTTCAGAGTAGTAATTCCGCAACTAGTCAGTGATTTTTAGTACCGAACAAACACTGCATCTCAAAGTCATTCATAGCTCATAGTAGGGCACTTATGAAGGTCAAAGCTACTGAAGTTACCGCCGGTTCGGAAGTCGGCCTTCAACTGAGAAGAACAGGCAAGAAACTCAGCAATGTTTTTTTTTGTAGCTAATCAGAGCGCATTATCGACTATCAAAATTAAATTATCAAAGTAATTTTTTTTGCATAGTTTTTATCGTAGACAGAGAAAGCTATAGACCTTGAGATATCTTCTGACTCATTCACACAGAAAGAGAAACACTTATTGGAAATACACGTTAAGAAACGAGACAGAGCGCTAGCATTTTTTATCCTACTCGAATGTCGGTTTTTCAAGGTCATTACAATGTTTGCGAACTAGTTCGCGAAATAAATAATGACATTCCAAAGACGTTTCGGTATTGCCAACTTTTCTCAAATCTGTGTTGCCAACATAAAATTTCAGTCTCCCACTCTAGTGAATGAATGAATGACTTTTATTTTGCTCGAATTGTGGTACACACAAGGTCATAATAATAAACGTGCTCACTCTTCACCAGCAAGTGGTATGCAAAATTGATTAATACAATGTAAAAAATTTATACATTAGAAAATAAAATTATAACATATTGAGTTTTAACATTCACAAAATAAATTAAGCAATAAAACAGATTTAAGATTCACATAACATAAACTATATCTATAAGATTTTTTAATTTTTATTCATACCAAAATTTATAATTGAAATAATCGTTTATTGAATAAAAACATTCACATGATAACATTTTTTTAAATATAATTTTAAATTTATTTAATGGTAAATTACTAATACTTTCAGGCAATTTATTGTAATATTTTACAGCCATTGGATAACAGTTGTTACTATAAAGCGTTGTTCTTATGTTTGATAGTCTCAATCTGTTTGGCAATCTACTATAAGACTACATTCATCACTAAATCGATTAAATAGCTGCATAATATGCATTTTAACAAATAAACACATTTCAAAAATGTATAAACAAGGGACCGTCAGCAAATTAAATTTTTTGAATATTGGTTTGCTAGAAGTCAAACTATCTACATTGCAGATTGCTCGCACGCATTGCTTTTGCGCAATAAATACTCTATTGAAATGGCATGAATTTCCCCACTCGATTATACCATATCTAATGACAGAACATACATAGCCGTGGTTTGCCTGTATGGCCGTATGTTCACCTGCAATGTTCACCAAACGCCATAAGGCAAAAAAAATGGATTAACTTTCTTACATATCCTGCTTTATCATAACTTTATGCCAAGAAATATTGTTTCATCACATTCATTTATGCTATTGTTTTCGAAAGATATAATAAGTTCTTTTTAGGGTTCCGTAGCCAAATGGCAAAAAACGGAACCCATATAGATTCGTCATGTCTGTCTGTCTGTCTGTCCGTCCGTATGTCACAGCCACTTTTTTCCGAAACTATAAGAACTATACTGTTGAAACTTGGTAAGTAGATGTATTCTGTGAACCGCATTAAGATTTTCACACAAAAATAGAAAAAAAAACAATACATTTTGGGGGTTCCCCATACTTAGAACTGAAACTCAAAATTTTTTTTCATCAAATCCTTACGTGTGGGTTATCTATGGATAGGTCTTCAAAAATGATATTGAGGTTTCAAATATATTTTTTTTCTAATGTGAATAGTTTGTGCGATAGACACTTCCAAAATGGTAAAATGTGTCCCCCCCCCCTGTAACTTCTAAAATAAGAGAACAATAAAACTAAAAAAAATATATGATTTACCATGCAAACTTCCACTGAAAATTGGTTTGAACGAGATTTAGTAAGTAGCTTTTTTAATACGTTATAAATCGTAAATATAAAATCCCAAATCAATGGCCGTCAAAGTTAAACTAAACCTGGCCACGGGGCCAAATAAGTTTGTGGGGCTATACGAAGGAGATTACAAATTAATTTTTTTTTTACTTCCCTACCCAAAGGCTGCCAATGGGACCCTATTTCTAAGCGTCCGCTGTCAGTCCGTCTATCTGACAGTGAGGTTCTCATGAACCGTAATAAGTAGACAGTTGAAATTTTCTATTGCCGCTATAATAACAAATAATACTTATCACGAAATAATACGATTTATTTGACGCATTATATGTGTGAACCCAGGATATTTATTATTCTAAATTTATGTCAAATTTTAAATAAGCTTTTTATAGAACTCAAATAATAATTTCCCAAAAGCCGAGTAAAAATAATTATATGGTAACACCAGTTCTATACATGTATAAAAATCGTATAACTACATATAGCTCATTCTCTATCTCAAACTGACCACGACAAAACGGACTCTAGTCATATTCACTCTACGGTTTTTATGAGAAAACAAATATAACACTATTTTGACATAAAAAAATAAGGTTTATTTTTAATTTGAAAATTAAAATCGTAGTTTCGTTATCTATATGTCACGCTACCGAAAACGCCGACGGCATTTTATTTCTCGTGAGTGACGTCAGTACAGCAGAAACAAGTTTTCGTTGTAAACAACAGCAAAAAGTTGAACTTTATGTCGTGGATAATAGCGGCTGCCTTTGTGGCGTGAATATACAGGGTGTATTTCGCATGGTAACGCAAACTTCGCGAAAAGGCTACACCTAATGCCACTAATCAAATTGTGAAAGTCATTCACCTCGCTAATGATCGGTTATAGAAATTGTCATTTTCGAGCGCGCAATGTATTGTGAACACCGCGATTTAAACGCGCGATAACGTTGTGCCTACGTAGTATGTCGCTGACTGCAGGCGAATATTGCCAACAACAATAATACCTACACCGTTTCTAGTTTTATTTACATTGCTACTTTTAGTGAAAGTAATGAATTAATAACTTATTTATTTTAAATCTCTTTGGGTTAGGTAAGAATAACGATTATGAACAGCCTAAAGTAAAAAAAACTAAAAAAAAAAATTAAAAAAAAAAATTAAAAAATTTGGGAAAAACCGACGAATAATTCCAACATGGGGGGGTCCAGAATCATGTCCTGGACCCATGGTATCCGTTTGTGCGGCGATGTCCCTTACACCCTGTATATCGTTCAAATCATAACCAGTGATATTATTTTTAGGAAATAAAAATACTAGTTGACTATCGAATCTATACGAACAATTTAAAATATATTAAAAAAAATGCAGAAATATTTTAATTTTTTTTTAAATTAAATGTGTTTGCGTTATGCCTCTAACCCGCCCATAAGGGACGATGACGAAGCCTAAGATGGAACACGCTTACACAGAAGAAACCTATTCACTCTGTCCTTGAAAGTTCCTAGATTGTAAGAGTCGGGAAACAGACGCCGGAAGCAAGTTCCACTCCATTGCTGTCCGCATTACAAATGAGGATGCAAAACGCTGTGTCCGTATTTTCGGTATGTCAACAACGTACGGGTGAAAATTTTCCCGGCGTCTTGTGGTTCGGTGTAAAAATGGGGATGGTGGAATAAGGTTGAATAATTCGTGCGCACACTACATAATATATCCTGTAGAAAAGCAATAGACAAGCAACCTTTCTTCGATGGTAAAGGCTCGTGAGTTTCGCCTTAATTAAAGACTCATCTCCGATGAGTCTCCTGCCTCGGCGGTCTATTGGTTAACTTCGTGGAAATTAAAATCGTAAAACAGTAATAGATGCTACATTTTTTTTTTAATTTTCTCCAGGTGGAATGGTACGGCACAGCAGAAGTAACGGCAGGTCACACGCTGTTCATCCCGTCAGGGTGGATCCACGCTGTGCTGACGCCGACAGACTCGCTAGTCTTCGGAGGGAACCTTCTGCATTCATACGCTATAGAAATGCAGCTCCAGTTAGTATTCTACACATGTTTTAAATTATAAATCGTTAACTTAAACCGACTTCAAAGTACACTAAAAAGTAATCAAATCCTGACCTGACATTGGGACCAAACGGAAAGTATACCCTTCCAAACAAAAAAAAAGAATTTTCCAAATCGGTTAATAAATGACAGAGTTATGAGGTAACAAACATAAAAAAACTGTACCGAATTGAGAATCTCCTCTTTTTTTGAAGTCGGTTAAAAAAGGCGTGACTATTGATATAAAAAGTGGCCTGAAATATTAAATTCAGTCATTTACATTATCAAAAGATATAAGACACGTATTTTTTCAATTGTCAATTAAACAAAAAATTACGAAGATATGGGCTGCATTCCGAATTACCGCTGTAATCGATTTGAGCGTGCTTAAACCCGTACCGAACTGAATAATGACAGATAACGATGTCCCGTGAAACGTCATAGATGACGTCATGACATGCGCCATCTTGCGCTCACACCGACCATGCCCTAAACTGATATCACCGTGAGCGCTGTCAAAAGTGACGTAAAATCTAATAAGATTATTGGTTTTCTATTTGGCAAAGATACTTTTTATGATTTTATGAGAGAAAAATAATAATAATCCTTTTTGCGAGTCAACTTATAAAATATATAAGGAGTCCTAGCGCATTGATAATACAGCTTTTAATTAAATTCTCAAATGTTCTGTATTGAATACTGTGAGCGCGATAACGGGCGTTCCGAATTGTTGATAGTTCTCAGCTGTCATAAGCGTGATATCTAATTCGGTACGCAAATTATTGCTGTGATCGATATTATCCATTTCGGAATGTACCCATGGTGTATTGGAGTTCCGCGTGACGTCACGCGATGGTACACTTTTCACAAACAAGTGACGTCACAAGCTCCCGAAGTTTGACGCGCTTTATCTTTATAATTTTTTTATGGATTTGATAAAGCCAATACGTGTCCAATATTTTTTGATAATTATAATTTTGTCAGCCAAGCCTTGAATTTATAGTAAAGATGACATAAAGCTTAATATTTTTGATACTATATGTCACTGGGATGACATGAATCCTGACAATACCAGAGATCTTAGACTTAAATAACTTTCCTAAGAATAGTGACACTCATAGTTTGAACACTAGAAATAAGCACAAACTTGCTGTACCTTTAACTCGGCTCAGCAAAGTCCTTAACTCTTTCAAGGGGCAATGAATACGTTTCTTTAATAAAGTACCCAAAGAAATCCAAGAGCTACCTATACATAGATTCAAAAAGCTGGTGAAACGGAAGTTATGCACGAAAGGGTACTATAAAGTTTCTGATTTTGTAGATGACAAGAATGCATTTGAATGAATTGTTCGCTTCGCAGGCTATTGTTATATATATTTTGTAATTGTAATACTTCTATTTACATTCTTAAAAAAAAAACACTTGCTGAGTTTCTTGCCGGAGTCTTCTCAGTTCAAGTTGTATTTGGAACCGGTGTAGAGCCATTTGTCAATTTTCAGGGCCTAAATTGAATAAATGCTTTTTTAATTTTGAATTTGAATTTTGATCTTTTAAATTGGTTCAACATTTAGAAGCTATTTTAGAATCAAGACAGGAACATACATACATGATTAACTCACAGAACTGCCAGTCGTGTTATACTAAAATCGTCACAATCTAATATGCCCGTTTTGACAAGAGGGTGTATTTTCTTGTCGCAGTTTGTCTTTGTTTGATACATGGTTGTATATGTGCTGTTAAAATGGGCCTTTGAAATGTATGCTAAATTGATGTATTGACAGGATCTACGAGATCGAGCGTCGTGTGGAGACTCCAACAATGTTCCGATACCCGCTGTTCGAGGCCATGCACTGGTACGCTGGAGCACATCTACTCACCATGCTGCGGAGACACAACGAGGAGATACAGGTCAGTTCACCTGGGTACAGCTCCTCACGTTACCTGCTGGTAGATCCTCTTGTGTTGGAGTGGAATGAGCCGATGCACTGGCACATGCTGCGAAGATACAGTTCTGTTCAGCTGGGTACAGTATTACTGATAAGGCGCGTCGTGAATCTTCGTTCGCACAGAAAAGAAAGTATGGCCCGAAGATTAACGAAAGAATGCTTTGAACAATCAACCTTAGATCACTACTATAAGGTTCATAATACAGTGCAGCTGTTAGTTCCGTCTCACTCGCAAGTCCCGCCCCTCCGCACGGCGCGCGCTAACATGGCAGCTGCCGACCAATAGCGATACCCGCGCTTTGAAAATGTATCTTCTGCGCAGGTACATCGGTAAGCCATATCAGTTGGGTACTACTGTACTAGTATGAAATCAGATAGTTTTGTATGAAGGTCCCCAGATGTCCCAGGATATTATTTCATTATTTTTGTGTCAGGATGAGGAGTTCACGCTGGGTGAGAGTGGTCCAGCGGCTGGGCCTGCTCCACTGCCGGCGTTGCTGCTGCGGGGGCTCAAGATACTCGCAAATGCGCTCAAGGAGTGGCACGCTCTCAAGACTGTAAGTTTAACTATTTACAGATAAACCCTGTGACAAGGTTTTAAGGCGATGATAGCTCAGTGGTAGTGACGTCGGATACCGAGACGAAGGTCCCGGGTTCGAATCCTACAATGAGCTTGAGCTTTCGGTGAAGGAAAACATCGTGAGGAAACCATTGCACGATGGTAGGGTACTTTGTAGTACCCGCCTGGCTGGCTACCCTCATGTTGAAAATCTGTTGCCAAGCACCTTTCGGTGTGTTCCGAGAGCCAGTTCCTTCTAGGCTTTGTGTGCTTACCACCTTCGGCTACATCATCACTTACCATGGTGAGATTGCGGTCAAACACAGGACTATAAAAAGTAAAAAAAAAAAAAAAAATTACGGACATCCCTTTTCTCGTATCTTATCTTACAGGTGTCCATACACAGATATACATCTAAATAGATGACGCGAGTGTATGTACTTCGCGTGTCATAATCTGTGCATAAATGGGGCACAATGTTCTTCTTTTGAAACTGTTTAGCGCGGACAGGGAACTCGCAGAAGGCTGCATGTCCACCAGAGATGTGTAGCGAGGGATGTGTTTAGCTGACAAATAGGATAGCTTCATTTTCACGTTAAAAATCTAATGCCACCCTAACTAAATCAATCTTGTGACATTATGGTAGGTACATAAAACACGCTTGATTTTCATACGAATGGAGGGACTTGCGTTATATACAGGGTGTTGTTTTGGTCGGCGACAAGCGACCCAGGAGCGGTAGTACAAAATATATATTCCCCAAAAATGGACTTAATTCCATTAAATACTGTAAATATGTTGAGAAATACCTTATTCAATTTGAAATAAAATTACCGCAAATATGACTAGGCACGTGCACAGACTAGAGCTAGGCGCAAGCCGCCATCGCCCCACCCCTTTACTCCCTCGTACTCCCGTTGAGTATTATGTCTACACTTTAGCTTATTACATGATTTTCAAATTTTTTATATTTTTAAAAAGTATTTTTTTTATATTTTTTTTAGCACCAGTATCATTTGTATTATCGAACCTGAGTCGCTCGTCGCTGACCAAAACAACGACCTGTATTTAGATTTATGCGTGTGTCCATAGCATAATATTGTAACTATTGTACGTCACTTAGACTGAATTACAATGTTATTCCTTGCATTTGTGAATATCTGGCCTTCTTGCCCTTATTTTAAACTGTCAAAATGTCTTAAAAAGTTTTTTTTATACGACTTAGTCGGTAAACAAGCATACGGCCCGCCTGATGGTCAGCGGTTACCGTAGCCATACGGACGCTTGCAACACATGAAGCATCGCTGACGCGTTACCGACCTTTCTCCCCTCCCCAATGAGCTCTGGCGACCTTACTCACACGCAGGAACACAACTTTACACAACATAAAGTTATTTGTCTGCGGTATTCTGTAAGGTGGAGGTACTTCCCCAGTCGAGCTGCTCTTTGAGCGAATAACCGCTACGCTCTACCTCTCTTACTTATTTTAATTTTATAGTAACAGTCATATTTAATGCCTAAATTTTAACCCTCCGCGCGCCTTATACAGACCGTTTGTGTTTAAGGGGAACCGCGGCCATTGTGCGCGAAATGCCACTGTGACGTATAAGACACAAGGTTTAATATTAACTGTCATTTAGTTACTGTTCCATATAAATTTTAACTCTAGCAGGTCTTTCTTGTCTGATCTTGCGCGCGACCAGTTAAGATATGTTTTGACTACTAATAGAAAATGTACGTTAACATATCTTAAATTTTTACTCGATAGACGGACTCGGCAAAACGCGACAACGTGCCCAAATGCTTGAACTCTGGTCAACTGGTGCGGGAACTGTGCAAGGAGTTGAGGACTTTGGAGAAGCGATCGTTAAGTACAGCTAATAAGGATAAGGTATGTAGTTTATTACGACGTTTCAGTATTTATATCATGTTAAACGGACAACGTTAAATATTTTTTAACAAGAGATATTTTAATAATTTGGTCCCATTAGTTCTTTGAGATTTTAACAGGCACATATGATAACTATATGTGTTATAGAATGATACGAACAATGCGAGACCAAGAGAGATACCCTCACAAAATATAACCACAGCTATAAAAAAAAACAAAACCAGGAATTTTATATTACTCGACAGTTAGATTCTAGGGTCGGCAACACGCGAGTGATACCCCTGGTGTTGCAAGCGTCCACAGGCTACGGTAACCGCTTACCATCAGGCGGGCCGTATGCTTGTTTGCCACTTTATCAAAAAATATTGGACACGTATTTTTGGCTTTACCAAATCTTTAAAAATTGACAAAGATGAAGCGCGTTAAAGTTCGGGACTGCTGGCTCGTGACGTCACTTGTTTGTAAAAAGTATACCAAGGCGTGACGTCACTCGGAACTTCAACCATATCTTCGTAATTGTTTATGTGATTGACAAAAGAAAAAATACGTGTCTAATATTTTTATATAATGTAAATAACGGAGTTAATAGAAATATTAACAAACTAGCTGTCCCCCGCGGTTTCACCCGCGTTCCCGTGATACAAATCCTATGTCCTTCTCCATACCATAGGCTATCTGCATGCCAAATTTCATGATGATCTGTTGAGTAGTTGAGGCGTGATGGCGTAACAAAAAAAAACAAACTCACTTTCGCATTTATAATGCTGTTTCATTTAAATTCTCATTGCTTTGATATTATTTCCAGGATTTAAAAGTAAAAAGCACATCACCCACGAAATCACACAAGAAACAGTCGACTGCCGCGAAAAAATCACTCAAACTAACACTACCTAAACCTATAATGCATATGGGTCAAAATGGCGAATTTATTGAAGACAAAATATACGCGGAAAAATTCTACATAGACAACAAAGAGGTTATTTACGACGAGAGGTACGCAACACAGGACGTTAAGTACGCGAATGGGTTGCCAGACGTGAAATATGTGGTTGAGACCAAAGATATAGTGTTGCCAGAGAAGTATGCGTACCAAACGTATGATGAAGTGCAGGGTTTTCAAGATAGCAACGGTTTTGTTGATCGAGATAAAAAGGCAATACTGAAGATTAAAATGAAGTGAGTAGACCTACTATAAAAAGAACCTGAGGGGTCCGTACAATATTAACTAACCCAAGATAGCTATGAAAAAAAAAACGCCAAAAAAAAACCTTTTTTGTATGGGCCCCCCTTTAATTTCTAATTTTATTTCATTTTTATTATTTGTTGTTATAGCGGCAATATAAATACATATTCTGTGAAAATTTCAAGTGTCTACCTATTACGATTCATGAGATACAGCCCACTGACAGACGGACGGACGGACAGCGGAGTCTTAGTAATAGGGTCCCGTTTTGCACCCTTCGGGTACGGAACCCTAAAAACGAAGCAATGACTTACAGCCTTTTGACGTTTATAAATTCAAAGAAAAGTAGTCCTTATTTCTTTACGAGAAGGTTCGTCCATATTATTATAAAAATAATCATAGATTTAACAGATAAACGTTATTGTGATTCAATAAAAGGTCGTTACGGCGGATGCCGAGACGAAGGTCCCGGGTTCGAATCCTACAATAAGCTTGAGCTTTCGGTGAAGGAAAACATCGTGGGGAAACCATAGCACGGTGGCAGGGTACTTTGTAGTACCCGCCTGGCTGGCTACCACCCCCAAGTTGAAAATCTGTCGCCAAGCACCTATCGGTGTGTTCCGACAGGTGCACTTGAGAGTCAGTTCCTCGGCCGCATCATCACTTACTAGCCTAAATTAAATAAATAAACTGGTAATAATAATGTGTTGTTTATTCCAGCAACTCCCCCTCCTCCCTGGAGTCTGGTCCTCCCCCCTACCCCCTGGAGCACTCGATCCTCAAGTCCCACCTGATCCGCACAGATCGGCCCCACGCACTGAAGCCCATCCACCAGTGGACCATCTCCAAGAAGGATATTGGTGATTACCAGGAGCAGATACTCTTCACCAACGAGAACCTGCAGACTAATGTCAGGATCGAGGGACAGGACATGAACTATGGGCCTGGTGAGTGCAGCAATTTTTTTTATGATAAATTCAAATTCAAAAAGTATTTATTCAATTTAGGCCCTGATAAGGTAGTAGGCACTTAAGCGCTCGTGGTGTAGCATGATTAGCCGTTCTTAATCGATCGGCAAAGTTAAGCTACGCCTGTCGTGGTCGGTACCTGGATGGTATTTCAAATCGAGCGTTTCCGTGCTTCGGAAGGCACGTAAAGACGTTGGTCCCGGTTATCACTTAATTGTGATAGTCGTTAAGCTAGTTGGATGCCTCCTAGGCGGCTTGAAAAATTCCAACAGTAGGTTGACCACTAGCCTACCTCCACCGATCCGCAGTGGGCACGCGTGGTGGAGTATTTTTTTTTATACCACTAAGGCGGCAAACAAGCATTCGGCCCGCCTGATGGTAAGCAGTTACCGTAGCCTATGGACGCTTGCAACACCAGGGGCATCACTCGCGCGTTGCCGACCCTGAAGAAATCTCTTCACACCCTTTTTGAAGAACCCCATGCTGTACTTCATTGGAAAAACCACGGCGGGGAGCTCATTCCACAGTCTGAGCGTCCGCGGAAGAAAACCTCTTTGAGCCCGCACAGTTCGAAACAATTCTGGTTTCAATATGTGAGGATGGACTCCCCGTCGATGGCGAGAGTTGCGATGGTGGAAAGTAGCTGTGGGCATCAAGTCGAACAATTCTTTAGAACACTCTCCGTTATACAAGCGGTAGAACACACATAAGGAGGCAAAGTCTCTCCTCAGACTAAGGGGCTCTAAACCGCTTGTAAGTTTGGGATCGCCAACAATTCTGATGGCACGTCGCTGAACCGAGTCTAAAGGCCCAAGCTAGTATCCAGGTGCTCCATGTATTGCCCATTCTCTTTCACCTTCATTTGTGAAAGGAGGCCTGTGCTCAGCAGTGGGACATAGGCTGATGATGATGATGATGAAGGCACTTATGAACGTTAACAAAATGACTCTACACCGGTTCCAAATATAACTTGAACTGAGAAGAACTCCGGCAAGAAACTCGTTAGCAAACAAACATATGGCCCGCTTGGTGGTAAGCGCCTGGGCGTGCGATACCCGGGACGTTAATCACGCCTTACCAACCTTTTCTCCCGGTTGAGCTCTGGCGACTTTACTCACGCCATCGAACAATTAACCCAAAGAAGCACAATGCCGTACATTTTGCTTGAAATCTATTCCGGCCAATAGGGATGTTGCCTGGGTAAAAATATAATAATTCTAATTAGTCCGTCAGTTAGATTATCAAAAAATATTGGACATGTATTTTTTGCTTTACCAAATCATTAACAATTGACGAAGATAAAGCGCGACTAAGTTCGGGAGTGAGGGCTCGTGACGTCACTTGTTCCTAATAAGTGCTACCACACCGTGACGTCACGCGGAACTTCAACACACGATATCTTCGTATTTTTTTGTTTAATTGACAAAAGAAAAAATACGTGTCTAATATTTTTTGATAATGTAAAAGACAGTCTAAAAAAATCGCTTATTAATAATACAATAAGGTACATTTTCGTCCAGGTATGTACTCAGCGGAGGACATCCAGCAAGACTACCAGTACTCAGAGACAGCGAAGCCAGGGTCTTACCAGCCGGAGTACGGCTACCAGCCCACGGGCCCCGCCCCCGCCGCCCCTGCCCCTGCCCCCGGCCCCACCGCCGCCCCTACAGACCTGCATTACGACAACTACCAGCGGTACGAGGACGTGCAGCTGCAGACTGTTCATCAGGTATATAGTTTTTTTTTTTATACCACTAAGGTGGCAAATAAGCATACGGCCCGCCTGATGGTAAGCAGTTACCGTAGCCTATGGACGCTTGCAACACCAGGGGTATCACTCGCGCGTTGCCGACCCTACAGAAATCTCTTCACGCTCTTTTTGAAGAACCCCATGCTGTACTCCATTGGGAAAACCACGGCGGGAATTAAATTTCGACATGCAAATCAAAATTAATCCGAAACTAATAATCTAATAGCTCAGTGGTTGTGACGTCGGATACCGAGACGAAGGTCCCGGGTTCGAATGCTACAATGAGCTTTCGGTGAAGGAAAACATCGTGAGGAAACCATAGCGCGGTGGTAGGGTAATAATAATAATAATAATAATAAAGCTTTATTTAATTCCATGCAATAAGATTAAAAATAAATTATGTACAATTAATTTAGCAATCATTTGAAATTTTAATATTAAGAATTTATATAAACATAGATTTGATTGCTTATGTATTTTAAGGTTGTATGGACCCCTTTCGGGTAAAAGCCTCCTCCAAGGATTTCCACTTTTCTCTATTCTCTGCAGTCTTTGATAAAGGGTACTTTGATAAATTAAATCGGTCCAGCCGTTCTTGAGTCATAAATGGTGTAACTAACACGACTTTGTTTTATATAAATATACTAGCTGCCCACCGCGACTTCGTTTGCGTGGTGTCCAACCCTATCCTACCCTACCGCGCTAATGATACATTACACTTATTTATTGTATGGAGAGTCTCTATGCAAGTCAAAGTTTAATATTTGAATGAAAAGCGTGGGGTGCTTTTCCTTGAAATCCAAGAATTTCTAAGTACTATCATGAAGAAATATCGTAAATGACAATATGAAAAGCGCCCCATGCCTTTTCATTCAAATATTAAAGTTAATTACAAAAATTACTTACATTTCGGCTCTTATGGGATAAACAGAGAATAAACTTAGGTTCTGTTTTATTATTACTTAACACTTTTTAGTGCAGGGCTTTTAAAAGCGTGTTTTTTTTGGTTTTTTATTTATTTTTATCCCTGATTGTTAAAAGCACCTATCCGTCCAGGGAATGGGGGGAACAGGTAGTTTAATGTGTATGTATGTATCAGAGCGCGAGCTACAGCGGTGTTCCGGTGGGCGGCGCGTTCCAGGAGCAGCTGCCCTCTTACGACGCCGCCATTGCGCACGCGCACCACTACCACTCCCACTCCCACTCCGCCAACACTCACACACACTATGTCAGTACAATTTTTTTTTATCTAATAATTGGACTATTTTACAAAAAAACTTAAACCGACTTCAAAGTACACTAAGAAGTAATCAAATCCTGATCTGATGACAATGAGACCAAACGGGAAGTGTACCCTTTCAAATAAAAAAAGAATTTTCCAAATCGGTTAATAAATGACGGAGTTATGAGGAAACAAACATAGAAAAAAAATACATTCGAATTGAGAACCTCCTCCTTTTTTTTAAGTGTTAAAAAAGAAGAGAATCTAATTTTACAGCATGAGCTTTGAAATTGACGAACAAGGTATGAAGATGTTGATATTTTTATACATAGTTCGTAGAAACAAATAAAAATCTTAAATCATCAAAAAATGAGAATATTTTTTTCTAATTTTCTAGTCATACATTTTTGGTCTGGGTGCACCCTCTTTGGGATTACATGGGTCATAAAGTATATGGGTTTGCATGGAGATACCTCAGTTTTTCGGATAAATCCATGAACATCCCTATCAACCTTTTTGTATGGATAGTATTAACTTTCAACTATACATTAACATATTCCCCTTACAGGTAATAGAAGAAGAGAAGCACCCTCCCTCCCCGGTAGTGTCGGCCCCGGCCGCTGCGCCGGCCCCAGCCCCGGCGCCGGTGCGGCGGTCCGAGCGGCCGGTCCGGCGGCGAGTCTCCAACACATACGATTACGAGGACTCGGACCTTTACATCGATGACGCGCCCGCTCCCAGGAGACGAAAGACCACGCCCAAACATAAAAATGCACACAACTATAGACATACTGGTGCAACTGGTGCTGTTCCTGCTGGTAAGTCACGTGCTATACTCTCATTTTTAAGGTTCACAAAAATGACATTTGGTGGGTTGGTTTATATGCCTGTGTATGACCGCAATCTAACCATGGTAAGTGATGATGAGGCCGAAGGTGGTAAGGGTAAGCACACAAAGCCTAGAAGGAACTGGCTCTCAAGTGCAGCTGTCGGTACACCGAAAGGTGCTTGGCGACAGATTTTCAACTTGAGGGTGGTAGCCAGCCAGGCGGGTACTACAAAGTACCCTACCACCGTGCTATGGTTTCCTCACGATGTTTTCCCTCACCGAAAGCTCAAGCTCATTGTAGGATTCGAACCCGGGACCTTCATCTCGGTATCTGACGTCACTACCACTGAGCTATCATCGCCTCATAGTAACGTAAAAATAGTGTTCTATGAGTGATCTTTATGCCGAGTTAGCCCTCACTAAAATTTTACTCATTATTGGCACTGATTAATATTTTTGGCAACGTATGAGGATCAAGTTAAATACATAAGAAAATATCGGATTCTTTTTTCACTTTTCAACATATATTTTTCAATAGTAAAATAAGGCCAGGGGCCCAATTCTCACCCAATCGAAACTGATCGCTCGATCGAAAAAAAATCGAATTCTAACTTTTACGAACGTTACGTTATTCTGGCAATTTCACGGCCGGCATATTTAGAAGGGAAACCAGTCAGCTAGAGCGTTGATTGGTCGGGACCGTTCGAATTGACTCCGCCCCTCGAAATTTTACAGTCGAATAGGACTCGAACCGTAAGTTCGATTCGAAGGCTAGTTCGAGGGAAGTGAGAATTGGGCCCCTGGTGGTGGACTCGTAACTATTAGGACAGAATGGCTTAGTACCAAGTTCAGTTGGTCTGTCGATCTTCGTCCATAAACCTAATAAAAGCCATCAGTATTATCCATGTTTTTCCAAATTACTTTATCTTTCTCATTTCATCATCATCATAAGCCTATAATGTCCCACTGCTGTGCACGGGCCTCCTTTTACAAATGAGGGTGAAAGGGAATGGGCAGATACTCCACCACGCGTGCCCACTGCGGATCGGTGGAGGTAGGCTAGTGGTCAAACTATTGTTGATATTTTTATAGCCGCCTAGGAGGCATCCAACTAGCTTACTATCACAATTAAGCGATAACCGGGACCAACGGCTTTACGTGCCACGGAAGCACGGAAACGCTTAATTTGAAATACCACTAGGCGGTCACCCATCCAGGTACCGACCACGACGGTGGTATTTTGCCAATCGATTAAGAACGGCTAATCATGTTACTACATTTCATACCACAATAACCCTTGATAACATCAGTTGTTCCAGCGTCAAACAACACGTGCAGTAGTAATTTCCGGAGTACGACGGCTAATGTTCGGCCGGCGCCGACCAACGGCATCGAGTCGCTCATACAGGCCTCTGTGCTCGCTGAGGACCAACCGGTTAATGAAACGTGAGTACTGCTATTAAAAAAAAGCCAATATAATAATAATAATAAATATCCTGGGACATTCCTCACACACGGTCATCTGATCCCAAACTAAACAGAGCTTGTACTATGGAAACCAGATAAGTGATATAATACATATACTACTTTTTGTTTGTAAATACATTACTAATCTGTTTTCAGGATTAGAAGATATCGGTGACAGTTCACATTTTTCGGTTCACTCATACTTGCGAGTAACTAATATAATATTTTACAAAACATATTTTAATTTCCATTTTATATCATTGCAAAAATACAATATATATCGCTCGCTATACATAACTAAGAAATAATTTCAGCACATTAATATAGCTTGATAATTCTAAAAATTAAGAAATAGGATATACTTAAAATACTGCATGAAACGGAACATTTACCTATAGTGATTGACAATGCTTGATCGACAGGGAAATTCAAAAAAGTATCGATATATGTTATATCGATTATTTTTGAATAGGTTTATCAATATCGAAATATTTTTAATTACCAAAAAATTTCGTTGTATCGGTACGATATCAAAGAGAGAGAGAATATTCTTACATTACTAGGTAAATATCAATTAACAAACATAATTTCTCATAAATCCTGTAATAATTATCTGAAATTAAGAACAACGATAATAGTACAGTATGATACATGTGTGCAAAGTTGGTAATTGGTAACACACGAGGCGGTATTAAGCAGCAAGACAGTGATAAGGAAATATAATTTGGAAAATTTAAATCACTAACATGAAAATCGATTAGACTTTCTTTATTAACTTTCTCGATACAAAAAAAAAAATCGATTTGATATCGTTAAGGCGCATGACTATAATTGTCAAAAGTGAACTGTCACCGATATCTTCTAATCCTAAAACCAGTATAATATACATAATTACACCCAGACTCAGGATATACAGACATGTTCATGCACACAAAATGCATGTCCTGTGCGGGAATCGAACCCACGACCTGCGGCGCGATAGGTGAAGACTTAACCAACTGCGCCAAATGGCCCGTCAAAAAATAGTCAGATAGTCCAAAAAATGAAAAAAAAATTAACCTTGCTGAGTTTCTTACCTGTTCTTCTCAGTTAGAGTTGTCATCCGTCCGTGTTTCCCCAGATTTGTCCTAGTTTAGAGGGCGCCCGGAGAGCATCAGGGCGGGGTTTAATTAAACATTCAGAACTATTTTATATTTTACTGAGATATTTTAAAAAAAGCACTGTTAACATGTCCGGGTTCCAAGTTCCAAAATCCGTGGCTTTCACTCTTCTTGTCCTGTCTCAGTTGACTTCCGAATTCCTACACATTGGTGCCGATTCTTTGCAAATCGCACTAAACTAATTTTAGTCACATCACATCTCTTTCTTACAAACATTATTGAAAAAGGATAGAACACAAGTAAAGCTGTCAAATTAGTCTTTGCCGTTTTCATTTGTGGGTATTTAGACGTAATCAATTTTGATGGCGATTACATTTTATGTTGAAAACAAGCAGTTGGACTAATTGTACAGGACTACATTTCTTACATCCTTTTCTTATGTTCTTTGTTAGAAAGAGACATAGTGAGACTAAATTAGTTTAGTCGTAAACAGCAGAATTAGCCACAGATATACATTTAAATAGATGACACGACTGTATGTACTACGCGTGTCAAAATCTTTGCAAAAACGGGGCACAATCTTCTTCCTCTGAAACTGTTTCGCGCGGACAGGGAACTCGCATAAGGCTGCATGTCCACCAGAGATGTGTAGCGAGGGATGTGTTTAGCTGACAAATAGGATAGCTTCATTTTCACATTAAAAATCTAATGCCAGCCTAACTAAATCAATCTTGTGACATTACAGTAGGTACAAAAAAGGCCATGTATTTAATGCCCTTACTATTAATTCCCTCTATTTGAACAAAATAATTCAAAACTAGAACCAAAAATACTGAATTGCGCATTATATAAATCAAACTGAGTATCAGTTTTATGGTTTATGCAAAACTGTTTGAACTGAATGATCATCTACAGTTCTAACCTAACCAAATGTATTTGGAGTGCCCCGAGTCGGGTCTGGGTGATAGAACATGTTTTGATGTATAGGTAGTTTAATTGTACAACAGTCATTTTTCTGATATGCAATAAGTAAATTAGAGGAGATTCTTAAGTTTGCGTAATTTTTAAACAGAGGTTCAATTAAAAATATCCCCAAAAAAAGTGACACGCTTGGTTTTCATACGGATGGAGGGATTTGCGTTATCTATTTAGGTTTATGTCTGTACCAATATAATGTTTGTTCCAGTGAGGATGCAGCGGTAGCGGGCATGCTCAGCATCAGCGAGCGGTACGCGCCCCCTCGAACCTTCGGGTTGGCGCTGGACAGTGTTCCCACTCCCACTCCCACACTCCCACCATCTACGCCGGGGCCTTCCGCTAATGCAACCGACAGGTATGTGTTGCTAAATTAATATTATGTATAGTGATCCCACGGGTGTTGCAAGCGTCCATATGGCTACGGTAACCGCTTACCATCAGGCGGATACTATGATAGATTGCCGACAAAAAAACGTATAAAGGTTTTCACTAGGTATAACAGCACGGCTACGCCTTGGCAAAAACTTGCCATCCAAATGACGCCTTAAAGTCATGTGCCTTCAAGTATATTTTATAATAACAAGATGAAACAGAAAATGCTTGTCGCGAGCCGTCAACAGTTTCATGTTACCATTATATAATTGAACTGTTCTACAAAAAACTTAAACCGACTTTAAAGTACACTAAGAAGTAATGAAATCCTGATCAGCAGGGCTATTTTAAAACGTCGGAATCGATATCGGAAACGGATTCAAAAAAATCCGAGGCGAATTTCAGTCATTGCTATTTTAATTTCCGAAAAATTTTCGATGATTCGAATTGATATTTCCGTAAAGAAACATCAAAAAAATTCGAATCCAGAGATTAAAAAAGCAATTGCGGAATATCGCCTCGGTAGTTTTTGAATCCGTTTCCGATATCGAATCCGAGCGTTTTAAAATAGCCCTGCTGATGACAATGGGACCACGGGAAGTGAGGGTACATTTCCCGTTTTTCAATAAAAAAAAGAATATTCCAAATCGGTTAATAAATGACGGAGTTACGAGGAAACAAACATAAAAAAAGAAACATTTTTTTTTATTTACTTATTACATGAGCCCATAATATTTAGTACCTAACGAGAATAAGAATACACCATCAGCTTTTATTTAATTTAGTTATTTATCCCTATTTGTTTCTTTGGGATTTTTTGTTATCATTAGTACAATCATGTGTCTAAATATCATTTACTAATTACCAGTCACCCAATATACAGTAAAAAAACGTCAGTAACTAACTTGGTGTATATTTGTACAGCAGTAGTACTCCTAGTGGCAGTAAGCGGGCGCGCAAGCCGGCGGCTGTGGTGAGCAGTGCTGACGAAGACTTCGCTGATGAGGAAGACGTTATCAAGGAGGTGCATAGGGACGACGAGTATGGTAACTATCAACATCATTCAACATTATTTGAAGATACGAGACCTCAAAGTTACAGTATTACCGAACTGATATGGCGCGTCGTGAATCATCGTTCGCACAGAAAAGAAAGTATGGCCCCGAAGTAACGAAATTATGCTTAAAACTTACAATCAACCTTAGATCACTACTATAAGGTTCGTAATACACTGCAGCTATAGCACGGCGCGCTAACATGGCGGCAGCTGCAGACCAATAGTGGTTTCCCGCGCTTTGAAAATTTTTCTTCTGCGCAGGTACATCGGTAAGCCATATCAGTTGGGTACTACTGTACGCAGTTTGTTAGGTTATTTTAATGAAGGCGCCACTGCAGCACTGTCGTTTGTTATGGCAACTCCAATGAGAGCGCTTCTGTAGTTTTGATACTTTGTTCATAAAAAATCAGGACGGAGTGTCGCCTTATACGAAGTGAAGCACCCTAAGTAAGCCGGGCCGTCTCGTAAATACAAGGCTCACACACACATGCATACAGTAGCACCGAACTGATATGGCTTACCGATGTACCTGCGCAGATGATACATTTTCAAAGCGCGGGAAACCGCTATTGGTCGGCAGCTGCCGCCATGTTAGCGCGCGCCGTGCGGAGGGGCCTCACGCGCGAGTGAGACGGAACTAACAGCTGCAGTGTATTATGTACCTGATAGTAGTGATCTGAGGTTGATTGTAAGTTTTAAGCATTCTTTCGTTAATCTTCAAAGTCATTTATTCAATTTAGGCCCCAGAAAGGCACTTATGAAGGTCACATTTACTGAAGTTCGGAGCTCGGCCTATTTTAAAATTTTAACGTTACCGTCACAGTACATTTATGAAAATATTATTTTTGTCGGTAAAAACTTAAATTTATTTGAAATTAATAGCAGCCGCCATAACTTCAATACAAGAAATAAAGATAAAATTGTGACACCTAGATTCAGATTATCTAAAGGTAATAAATCATTTCTCGGAAATTGCGTTCGATTCTATAATAAAATCCCACTTGAAGTAACTAAAATGTCTTATGATACATTCAAAGATTTCATAAAGCAGAGGTTAATTGACAAAGCCTACTATAAGGTGGCTCATTACGTGGAAGACAAGAATATATGGTTGTAGTAGCTTCTCTCTGCACTTGCATCCCCCTGGCTAAGTGACAATTGTATGAATAAGCATAATAATTATATGGTATATTGTATAAGTATTTGGAAAAAAGCTGTAATATGAAAAGATCTTCCACAACAAAAAAAAAGCCTTGCTGAGTTTCTTGCCGGAGTCTTCTCAGTTTAAGTGTATTCCGAACCGGTGGTAAATTCAACTGTATGTAACGTTCATAAATTCCTTACCAGGACCTAAACTTAATAAATGACTTTTTGATTTTAATGTTGTCGTGGTATTTAGTGTTTGGATCACTTCTTGAAATACGTGAAGTAAACACACTTTGTAAAGATTAGAAGAGGGTATTTAAACTTTACGCTATATTAATTGTAATGTATGTTTTGTTGTGCAGTGTATCCATCGCTAGAGATGAGTTCGGATGAAGATGAAGAGTGGACGGCGTCGAAACGTCGGCGGAACTCGCGGAACAGGGTCGACCTCAAAACTAAGGGTGATAAGTAAGTATATAATCCTCTAATACATGATTTTCAAAGGGGTTCCACATTTTCAAGGG
>CATOBL010000391.1:0-17014 GCA_951394255.1 Polyploca ridens
TAGCTATTTCAGGACAAACTTGGGACATATACATTTTATTATGTAGTTAGTTGACTTTCTACCACCTACTACTTTTAATTATATAGTCAACACAAATATGATTTACAATCTTCAACCCGTATTTTTTCGATTTGGAGTGGACAAACCCAAAAGTTAAAATTAGAAGTCATTGAAAGGGATGACAATTTCTGGAATCATAAAATGAAACATGAGTTGGTTCGATTTTATATGAACTGCCTTCTCCCAGACATACACGTGGCATGCCTATACACGATGGTATTGTATCAGTAATGCAAAGCAGTTTACTATTCGGGCAGATACAGAATAAAATTCAGTCAAGATTTCTAGATTTTTCTGAATTTAATACATCAGTAGCACGGAATCTTTGCCAAGCGCTTATCTCCTAAAAGCAGTGTTTCTCATTAATGTTTTTAGGCTCGTTGATGCGCTTGTAGTGTACCTAACTTGATTAGCCGTTCTTAATCGATCGACAAAGATAAGCAATTGCTGATGTGGACGGTATCCGGATGGGTGACCGTCTAGTGGTATTTCAACTCGAGCATTTTCCGTGCTTTAGGAGGCACGTTCTCGTAGAATCGAGGTTCTTTTTTATACATGCGGTCTACCTTCCGTTCCGTCTTTGCACGCTCCATATTCACGGTTGCCAGATCTCGTAGAATCGAGGTTCTTTTTTATGCGTGCGGTCTACCTATGGTCTCATCTGAAGACTTTAAAGAAAACTCATAGGTAGAGGGTTGAAGGAAATTTACTAATTAATTACTATTACAAAAAATTATGTACAAAATGACGTGGAAAAATCGATAGAGTGACAAAACAAAAAGCTTTGTCAAATAAAGTTTAAATTATTATTTTTCTGTAGGGTATGAAACCTCTACACACGTAAAGCCGTTGTTCTCGGCTATCACTAAATTGTGTAAGTCGTTATGCTAGTTGGAGATCTCTTAGGCGGCTTGGAAACTCCAACGAAGTTGAACACTAGCCTATCTCCACCAATTTGCAGTGGCCATGCATGGTGGAATATCTGTCCATTCTTTCAGTAGTATTCCTGTTACCTTTATTCTTATTTCACTCAGCAGTGATTATGTGCTGATGATGATGATGTTTGTTATGATTACTTCTGAATAGAGATTTAATGGTACTCTACGAAATGTCAATACGCTATACACGTTGATATCTCTAATATGTATGTATGTACTATCAATCTTCCCCATACCGTCATATTATGTAAAAAAAAACATCACAGAAAATTACCAAGAACTTATTAAAATATTATATTTCCTTGCCATTTAACGTTAAATGTATCTGTTTACACCAAAATCCTAAGGTTAAATTACACCCGAAGGTGAGGATTATTTTTACCAATGATTGTCCGAAACGTGTCTTCAGACGTCGAGCACAAACCGCTGGCTGAAAGCGGCCGTGATTCTGTAAAGCTTGCTAAGATAGTACAATACAAGTTCTCATAGAATTACGTAAACGCGATAGTTACGTCAATTCTTTGCAAACTTTACACTCGGGGTACTGATGCCTACGTATGTGTGTATCGGCGAAGATTTGGCTGCGTTCAGTAAAAAATATATAACGGTTGTATCAATGTCCCCCTATTCCCTCTAATGGGAAATTAAATTTAAAGTCGCGGCAACTCACATACATAAAATATGGCAGCTTTAAAACTTGATTATATCATGGATTATTAGTAATCCTATCTCTTCGGTAGGTATGTAAAAAGGAGAATGACCATTTTCTAAGGGGAATTCCACTTCGAAAATGTTTGTGTCACAATGATTTATTTTTTATTTTGTAGAAAAAATACTATATTTTCATAATCAGTAAACAGTTTTAATTTTCTGACCCGGGTTTAAGAGCTTTTTTCTTTTTTCTGATGCAGAATTTAAGATTATAAAATGCAAAAAATGGCTATTTACATAGTTTGTTTTAGTAATTCAATGGTTTAGAATTAGTAAGTCGGTAATCTTAAGGTTTTTTAATGGAGGCCACTAAAAAATACAATTTGTGTTTATTGTGATGTTTTGCAAAAGATTAAACGTAGGTATGCTAGACTTTTTGGCGGGATCTTGCAAAGTCACATAGCGTCTTCGTTTTATTTCCATAAATTCCTGTAATTTCAGGTTAATGCATATTATCAGTGGTGTTTTATCCAATAAAGATCAATCAATGTGCACACAAGTTCAGTGAAATTAATTATGTATATTGTGACTTTTCAAGTTATCTCAAAAGGTCCGTGAGAAGTTTTAGTACAATGACAACTATTTTACTAAAATATATCTGTTACGGACGGTGACTGATAGTGCGGACTATATGAAAATGATTTATTTAGTGACCAGAACTAAAATATAACTTGACACTGGCAAAAATAAGTCCTCATAAAAAAGATTTGGTAGCCAAACTTACCTATTCAAAATATAACTCGACACTGGCAAAAATAAGTCCTCGTAAAAAAGATTTGGTTGCCAAACTTACCTATTTATAATATAACTCGACACTGGCAAAAATGAGTCCTCATAAAAAAGATTCGGTTGCCAAACTTACCTATTTATAATATAACATGACAGTAGCAAAAATAAGTACTCATAAAATGGATTTGGTTGCCAAACTTAAAATTAAGAAGATTTTATTTTTCGTAAAATAAATTAATACTTTTAAGAAATTATTTTATGTTACTTGTTACTTTTTATAACTATACTATTATCGTAATAGGTTCTTACATTACATTCTGTTTGGAAAATAATCATTGTCATCAAACACAATTATATATAAAATGTGTATTTGGCATTTCTGCTACCTTTAACCGACGAATATTATCTAATATCACTCTCGTAATTTCGTTTCATCATTACTAGCGTTATTCATCAGAAAAAGCTATATAGACCGTATTTAACTACGACAAACCTAATTTAACACCTGGCAACATTCGATATTAATAAAACTGTGATTCGAATGGCGTACGGTTTCAGATATCTGTGGTGCGGAAGGCGTACCTACAGGTGTAAAGGAGTTCAAGCGAATATATTATTAATGCTGTTTTTAATCCTCGGGATAGAAAAATATTAATATTTTGTGAATGAACATAATAAAATAAGACTTGATTTTTGAATCATATTTAATTGAGACACGCGATGACACAATAGTGGGTAGTCATTTTCAATCATATTTAACCGGGAGCACATTTCAGCGGAGGGTGCAATACGAATTGTGAGCAGTTTGCTCAGTAGTGGTGAACAGTTTAAGTTACATATATTAGGTCATTACATATGAAATTGGCGTTTTGTACGGGAGGAATATAAAGTCAATTTTTATTTTGTAAAATATATTTAATAAATCAAAGTATGCACCGTTGTTATCTATGCACTTTTGCCATCCCATAGGTAGTTTATTGATCCCTTTACTAAAAAACCATGGGGGCGAGAATTAATAAACTCTTTGAAGGCGGTTTGGACTGCCGCATCGGAGTTGAATTTTTTTCCTTGTAAAAAGTTTTCCAAATTCCGGAAAAAATGGTAATCTGTTGGAGCAAGGTCCGGGGAGTACGGTGGATGTCACAAACATTCCAATTGTAGCTCATCTAACTTAGCGGTTGTTTGTTGTGCAGTGTGTGGTCTTGGGTTGTCGTGAAGCAGCAGTGGCCTAGAGCGATTGACCAATCTCGGTTGTTTAGCAGCTAGTTCTTTCTTCATGGTTTGCAGTTGCTGACAATAGATATCTGCCGTAATCGTTTGGCCAGATTTTAGAAACCTGTAGTGAACGACAACGGCGCTAGTCCACCAAACACTCAAAAGTAACTTTTTCTGAGTCAATTTTCGTTTAAGGCAGGATTTGGCTGGGTCTCCAAGGTTCAGCCATTGCGACGAGCGCTTCCGATTATCGTACAGTATCCACTTTTCATCACAAGTAATGATTCGATTTAAAATCCCTTCATTATTGAGTCGGTTGAGCAAAGTAACACAGCAGTTGACGCGTGTTTGCAAGTTCGATTCACTCAATTCATGAGGTACCCATCGTTCAAGTTTTTTTACTTTCCCGATTTGCTTCATGTGGATTAATACAGTTTTATCACTTACCCCGAAGCCTGCAGCTATCTCTGAAGTGCTTTATAATGGATCCGCTTCCACAATAGCCTTTAATTCTTCATTTTCCACTTTGGTCTTCGGCCGTCCACGGGGTTGGTTCTGAAGGTCGGCTTTTCCGGAACGAAAACGTTGAAACCAAAAACGTACAGGGAATTAATATGGCTTACCGATGTACCTGTGCAGAAAATATTCAATTCAATTCAATTCAAAATCATTTATTCAAATAGACCTTCGCAGGCACTTATGAAAAGTCTGACTCTAATACTCTAATACCGGTTCGGAAGGTTGCATTTGCTGAGAAGAGCCGGCAATAAACTCAGCAATTACTCTTTTCAAAACAAGCTTAGATTCATTACATAATTTTACATTCTAATCGCACTGACAACAATTGCGTGCCCCGGCGCGGCGGCAAAACTACAAAGTAGACTGAATCTATATTTAATAAGTAAATAAATAAATGGCAAACTTAAGCAGACCAGCCCCCACAAGCAGCACCTGTTCACAAGTATGACGCGTGTGGCAGCCATCGCCCTCTTCGCGCGAATACATTTTCAAAGTGCGGGAAACGCTATTGGCCGACAGCTGCCGTCATGTTAGCGCGCGCCGTGCGGAGGGCCGTGACTTGCGAGTGAGATAGAACTAACAGCTGCAGTGTATTATGAACCTTATAGTAGTGATCTAAGGTTGATTGTAAGTTTGAAGCATTCTTTCGTTAATCTTCGGGGCCATACTTTCTTTTCTGTGCGAACGAAGATTCACGACGCGCCATATAAGTTGAGTAATACTGTACCGTGCTTTCTTTTGCGACACCAGCGCCGTACACATAATTAATCTTTCGAGCTGTTTCTGCAGCACTGGTGCCACGGCACAACTCGTACTCGTAAATATACCGATATTTCATGTTTTCCATTGTGCGGTAATAAGCGACGCCAAAGAAAAAAATAATGAGGAAAATTTATAAATTTGAATTTGGAATTCTTAACCAAAGAGGAGATATTTGAGATCAAAGTGGTCAGTACGACAAAACGCTAATTTCATATGTAAGGACCTAAATAATTTATACTGTTATGAAAATAAATAGATAGATTATTATATGTCTAATATCAATGATATTTTTTTTTGAAAATTGTTCATCGTCTCATATTATGTATCAACATGTCAATACATTAAGAAATCCGTATCTATTCTGATTTCCTTACATATACTATGCAATTTTCCAAAAGTACACACACATCAGTCATTCCACATTCTAGGTTGTGTGAGTGCATTCGTCGTTTGAAATCGTGAGCTGTCCGCGCCTTAAATTTAATAATTATCCGGTTAACATTTCAATATAATGCAGTATCTAACATATTCTCAAAAAAAAATTAGTTGTTGTCGCTGAAAATACAGAGAATTACGACGCCAAAGTTTATTTTTATGCACTAGTTTACGATTTTTTTGTGGGGAATACAAAGCACTTTTCAATATTCTATTCGGTTAACATTTTTCTTCAGGCCCTTGTCTGTCCACATTATTTTTTGTGTGAGGTATTTTCATTGGGTTGCGTCATACTCGCGTCTCAAAGAAACCCATTTTTGTGAAATTGAGCTTAGTCCCCGTCTTAAGGGGCGGCTACGGCTCGGGCGCGGGAGAAAATTAGGTATTGAAGCGCGATCGCCGCTACTCATACAGCGATCGCGCTCACGCACACTACAGTCGCTTAACACAGTGGTTCCAATGACAGAAAGCGCGAACTTAAGATAGAGCGGTGCATCGATGTACGTACGTAAATTATTATTACGTTTGGTCGTCTGGTAATGCATTAACTTTGTTTAGAATTATTTTTTGGAACTACGTGTTCAAATCAACCAATTTAAAAAGGAATACATTTTGAACACGCCTTGTATAAACGTCACGTATCTATCTATTATATCTATATAAAAATGAATTGATGTTCGTTAGTCTCGATAAAACTCGAGAACGGCTGGACCGATTTGGCTAACTTTGGTTATGAAATATCTGTGGAAGTCCAGGGAAGGTGAGAAACATAAATAATAAGTACCGGAAAATACTAAAAACGACAATTTAATTTTCCAATACAATATGTTCCTAATTGTGAAAAATTCGATGTCTTTTGTCTTTTTAGAAATATAAAATTGTCACTTGGTTGACAAATAGGTATTTATAGGTGCGTTCAGAATTTTTTCTGTTTCATAGCTGTAGCTGTGGCTGTAGTATGAGGTCCGATCTCTTTGGTCTATTTTGTTGGAATACAAAACAGTTCTGTTTCAGAAACAAAATAAAAACCGGCCAAGTACGAGTCGGACTCGCACACGGAGGGTTCCGTACAATAATAATCATAATGTTACTATTTGACTGTGAAACGAATAGTAGGCGCAAACTTTAAAAGTACCAAAATTTACATTAATTTTCAACTTTTTTATTCTTCAGAATTTTCCCTTTACTTGTGCTTTTTGCTTTTTGTCAACGGGAACTACCATATAGGTTTTCGACCCAAAACTATAGGTTTTGGGCAATGATATTATAATAGAGATATGCTACCCTCACACTAAGCGGCAGTTATCAGTTATTGTTGAATTAGGTGAATGCGATAGATAATACGGAACGTATGGTACAGAAAGAGGTAGCTTTATGTAGCCGCTAAGCAAAATTAAGACAATTGTCTGAATTTGTCTGCAACAATTAGCGTGCGTTAATGCGATATCTACCTCTTTTTATTATAATATCATTGGGTTTTGGGTCGAAAACCGGTTAGGTACTTCCGGAAGGTACTTCCGGTTGACCTAGAATTGTCTTTGGTAAGGTGTTACAGCACAAGTAAAGGGAAAATTCCGAAAAATAAAAAAAATTGAAAATTAAGATAAATCTTGGTACTTACAAGTTTTCGCGAAAATCTAAATTTGCGCATATCTCTTTATCGTGTTGACTGAGGACCTTGATTTTTATTCACCTAATAGGGACTATTAGAAGACCTCAGTATCTGGTATAAATTTCAACTTGCTAGGTCCACCCGTTCCTGAGAAAATCGGTGGTGGGTGACACACGGACAGACAGACAGACAGACGGACAAGAGAGTGATCTTATAAGGATTCCTTTTTTACCTTTTGAGGTACGGGATCCTAAAAAGTAGTAAAACTCGAGAACGGCTGGACCGTTTTTTTTTTTTTTTTGGTTTTTGAAATATATTTAGGGTAGGGTAGGGTAGGGCACCACGCGAACGAAGTCGCACCGGGCAGCTACGGTTATAACTATGTAGTATGGCAGTATGTTATAACTATGTAAATAAAATCTAGGAAGACAATTTTAAAGGGGTACGAACATTTTTGTCTGGGAGCTGGCACAGCTAACCGCCGCCATTTTAATTTTTTTTTCAATGTGGCGGCGCACGATGTAAGTGATATATTTGGGTAGAGGACACTTATACAAACAAAAAATGTTAAACAATATGGTGGCCTAAAGTGTCACGTTTCCGAGATATTTGGAGGTAAAGATAACCATATGAGGATAACGACAATCATTAAAAATTAACTTATTACGTGTTTATATGCATTAGATTGTATTTAAATAATAGTTCCCAGGTTGATTTAACTATTTATTAGAATAGAGCACGAAAAAACATTACTTAGTTACCTACTAAAGCGCATCGCAATATTCGCAATGAAACACAATGTTGTCAAGTAGCTCGGTCGGATCGTGGTGGTTGACTTGTTTTCCTTGTCGCCGTTATTAAACAAAAATGACAATACTTGTCTTAAAATGTAACCGAAATATTTGGAATGAAATATCGATGTATACTATGAGAACAATGACATTAGTTTAAAGTTGATTAAGTACAATTTATGGTCTTGTTTGGTCTGGCACATGGGTCTTCTAGCGAAGTTAGGTACCAGCATACGAGCTTCCCGAGGGATTATGCAAATGGGTCGCCAGCTTTCTGTCCAGCAGATGCATAAGAGCCTTCGTCGACGGTAGCTGCTTCGATAGTATGGACATTAATTCCAGCGTCCCGCAAGGCTCTGTGCTGTTCCCAACACTGTTCCTTTTGCACATCAATGATATGCTGTCTATTGACGGCATTCATTGCTATGCGGCCGACAGTACAGGGTACGCTTATTACAAGGGCCGTGCAAATATCCCTCGTTCCGAGGTGGAGGAAAGCCGCGAATGGCTGGTGTCTGAAATCGAGAGTACACTAACTAGTGTCTTCGATTGAGGCCGACTAAACCTAGTCCATTTTAAACCCACCAAGACTCAAGCCTGCGCGTTCATCGCTAAGAAAACCCCATGGTCTGTGGCCCCACAATTCCAAAACACCTCCTTGAACATCAGTCAAAGCATCGGGATCCTTGGCGTCGACATTTCTAGCGATGTTTTGTTCCGAAGTCACTTGGAAGACAAGGTTAAGCTGGCATCCAAAAAGCTCGGAGTGCTCAGTGGTTGGTGAGCGAGGCAGTACTTCACATCGGGGCAAAGACTACAACTTTATAAGTCGCAAGTCCGGCCTCATATGGAGAACTGCTGTCATCTATGGGCGAGAGTACCTGGATACCAGCTTGAGCCTTTAGACTCGGCTCAGCGACGTGCCATCAAAATTGTTGACGATCCCGAGCTCACAAGCGGCTTAGAGCTCCTCAGTCTGAGGAGAGACTTTGTCTCCTTATGTGTGTTCTACCGCATGTACAACAGAGTGTTTTTTGACTTGATGCCCACGGCTACCTTCCACCATCGCAACTCTCGCCATCGACATGGAGTCCATCCTCACACATTGAAACTAGAATTGGTTCCGAACTGTGCAGGCTCAACGGAGCTTCCTTCCGCGGACGCTCAGACTGTGGAATGAGATCTCTGCCGTGGTTTTCCCAATGTTGTACAGCATGGGGTTCTTCAAAAAGGGTGTGAAGAGATTTTTGCAGGGTTGGCAACGCGGCAACTCAGCTAGTGACCTTCTAGTGTATCTCACATAGGGATACACTAGAAGGTCACCAGCCAAGGGACTATGGCAGAAGCCATATTGTCGGTCACTAAACAAATCGTGATCCTCTAGGTATCTCAAGAGTTGCTTGTTGATCACTCGCTCCATGACATTGGAGAGAATGGGAGGTGATGACGATAGGCCTGTAATTCGTCGGGTCTGATCTATCGCCCTTTTTGGGCGAGGGAGCATTATTTAGCGATCTTTAGTTCCAATTAACTTGGTAACATGAGTTTTTAAGACAAGTATTGTCATTTTTGTTTGTATAATAACGACAAGATGGAAAACAAGTCACGAAGCGAGCTACTTTGACAACATTGTGGTTCATTGCGAATATTGCGATGCTGTTTAGTAGGTAAATAATTAAAAATATTGTTTCCTCCTGCTCCTAGTTTTATTCTATTTTAATAAATAGTTAAATCAACCTAGTAACTATTATTTGAATAAAATCGAATGCATATAAACACGGAATAAGTTTATTTTTAATGATTGTCGTTATTCTCATATGGCGATCTTTACCTCCAAATATCTCGGAAACGTGACACTTTAGGACATTATATTGATTAACATTTTTTGTTTGTATAAGTGTCCTCTATCCAAATATACCACTTACATCGTGTACCGCCAAATTGAAAAAAAAAATGGCGGCGGCTAGCTATGCCACAAAGGTTCTATCCCCTTTGCAAGTGTATTAGTTCGTTTGAAAATACAATGATTTGGTACCATCGCGCTGATCTGATGATGGATCCGAAAGGTAGGAACTGGCTCTCTATAGCAGACCAACGTATCCAAATCGTATTTGAGGTTATTGGAATTGTCGTGAGACAAACTTTGACTATATATGGTTTGCAGGGTCTGATGATGGAGTAAGGGAGTAGGTACTGAAACTCCATAGCGGAGCATCCTATCCTAGCCATGTTTGGGGTTGTTAGAGTTGTCGTGAGTGAGACGAAGGATGTCCACTGCTGAACATAGGCCCCCATTAACTTCCACCTGGAACGGTTTTGGGCCGCTTGCATCCAGCGATGCCCAGCAACACTGACCAGGTCGTCGGTCGACCTAGTGGGAGGTCGTCCCGCTCGGCGCTTTCCAGTACATGGTCGCCCGCCACTCGAAAACCTTTCTTCCCCATCGGTTATCGATTCTTCAAGCGATGTGGCATTACCACTTCAGCTTGCTAACTCTACGAGCTATATCGGTAACTTTTGTTCTTCTACGAATGTCCTCGTTTCGGACCCTGTCTGTTACGTAGAGAAATTCCGAGCGTAGCTCATTCCATTGCTCGCTGAGTGACTCTGAGCTTATTTATGCGGCCAGCAGTAAAAGACCACGTCTCTGTTCCATATGTTATAACTGGTAACACGCACTGATATAAGACCTTTGAGACTCTGAGGTATTCTGGACGTAAAGATATGCCGTAGCTTCCCGAACGCTGCTCAGCCGAGTTGGATTCTTCGATAGACCTCATTGTCGAAGTTGGACCTACCTAGTTGGACAATTAAAATTTGTCCTAGATAAACATACTCGTCTACAGCTTCGAGAACAGTGTTCCCAACAATCACTGGTATTGGCGGAATATGAACATTAGACATAATTTTTGTCTTGTCCATATTCATTTTAAGGCCTACCTGTAGGAAAACTCTGTTGAGGTCATTGAATATGGGGTTCAAAGCTTCCAGCGATTCCGCCATTATAACTATATCGTCAGCAAATCGGAGGTGAGTGATGTGTTCACCATTGATGTTAATGCCATAATCCTTCCAATTCAAGAGCTTGAAGACATCCTCCATTGTATTGGTGAAGAGTTTCGGGGAAATTACGTCACCTTGTCTTACACCTTTCTGCAACTGAATCGGTTCCGTACTCTCGTCTTGGACTCGGATTGACATAGTGGCTTTAATGCACAAACACTTAATCGAAGGCTTTCTCATAGTCCACATACGCCAGGCATAATGGCCGATTATACTCCTCAGTCTTCTGTATAATCTGGAGGAGTGTATGTATGCGGTCTACGGTACTAAAGCCTTTACGGAAACCGGCTGGAGTTCGTCAAACCTGCTGCCGGTATCGGTCTTCAGCTTGGTCAGTTGGCTTTGACCAATAGACAGATTACTTGCGAACACTTTGGACGTGACGTCGGATACCAAGAAGAAGTCCCGGGTTTGAATTCTACAATGAGCTTGAGTTTTCGGTGAAGGAAAACATCGTGAGGAAACCATTGCATAGTGAATTCCCGGGAAATACGTCGTTGGGATTTTTTTTGCGATTGCCCGGGAATGTCTTTATGAGATTTAATGCTCTAAAACACCTGCAAATCTTGGTCAAAATAACGAAAAACCTTTGAAACAAAGATGTTGCATAAATTCTTACAACAAATGTCTACATCCACCGATATCGAACGAAATAAACTACACAAGTACGCAACGAAAGCAATGCGTGGCAAATAGGTATAACTGTGGGTTAGTGTTGTGTGCAACGACACGCACACAACAGTCTGCACTCTCGAAAAGATTCTTGTTTTGTGACCCCAACGACTCTCAAATATCGATTTTGAGAGCAATCGGACCTGTATCTAAAAAGTTCAACATGGCAGACACTTTTTCAACATTCTGAGAAAAGTCTCTTGTTTTGTGACCCCAAGGTCTCTCAAATATTGATTTTGAGAACAATCGGACTAATATTTAAAAAGTTCAATATGTCGGACACTTTTTCAAAATTTTGAGAAGAGATTCTTGTTTTGTGACCCCAAGGTCTCTCAAATATTGATTTTGAGACCAATCGGACCCGTATTTAAAAAGTTCAAAATGGCGGACACTTTTTCAAAATTCTGAGAGAAGATTCTTGTTTTGTGACCCCAAGGTCTCTCAAATATCGATTTTGAGAACAATCGGACTAGTATCTAAAAAGTTCAATATGGCGGACACTTTTTCAAAATTTCGAGAGAAGATCCTTGTTTTGTGACCCCAAATCTCTCCAGGTCTCAAAGTTCAATATGGCGGTCACTTTTTCAAAATTCTGAGAAAAGATTCTTGTTTTGTGACCCCAAGGTCTCTCAAATATCGATTTTGAGAACAATCGGACTATTATCTAAAAAGTTCAAAATGGCGAACACTTTTTCAAAATTTTGAGAAGAGATTCTTGTTTTGTGACCCCAAGGTTTCTCAAATATCGATTTTGATAGAAATCGGACCGGTATCTAAATAGTTCAAAATGGCGGACACTTTTTCTAAATTTTGAGAAGAGTATCCTGTTTTGTGACCCCAAGGTCTCTCAAATATCGATTTTGAGAGCAATCGGACCTGTATCTAAAAAGTTCAACATGGCGGACACTTTTTCAAAATTTTGAGAAGAGATTCTTGTTTTGTGACCCCAAGGTTTCCCAAATATCGATTTTGAGAGCAATCGGATCTGTACCTAAAAAGTTCAACATGGTGGACACTTTTTCAACATTCTGAGAAAAGTCTCTTGTTTTGTGACCCCAAGGTCTCTCAAATATCGATTTTGAGAACAATCGGACTAATATCTAAAAAGTTCAATATGGTGGACACTTTTTCAAAATTTTGTGAAGAGATTCCCGTTTTGTGACCCCAAGGTCTCTCAAATATTTATTTTGAGACCAATTGGACCCGTATCTAAAAAGTTCAAAATGGCGGACACTTTTTCAACATTCTGAGAAAAGATTCTTATTTTGTGACCCCAAGGTCTCTCAAAATCGATTTTGAGAGCAATCGGACTAATATCTAAAAAGTTCAATATGGCGGACACTTTATCAAAATTTTGAGAAGGGATTCTTGTTTTGTGACCCCAAGGTCTCTCAAATATTGATTTTGAGACCAATCGGACCCGTATTTAAAAAGTTCAAAATGGCGGACACTTTTTCAACATTCTGAGAAAAGACTCTTGTTTTGTGACCCCAAGGTCTCTCAAATATCGATTTTGAGAGCAATCGGACTTGTATCTAAAAAGTTCAACATGGTCAACATTCTGAGAAAAGTCTCTTGTTTTGTGACCCCAAGGTCTCTCAAATATTGATTTTGAGAACAATCGGACTAATATCTAAAAAGTTCAATATGTCGGACACTTTTTCAAAATTTTGAGAAGAGATTCTTGTTTTGTGACCCCAAGGTCTCTCAAATATTGATTTTGAGACCAATCGGACCCGTATTTAAAAAGTTCAAAATGGCGGACACTTTTTCAAAATTTCGAGAGAAGATCCTTGTTTTGTGACCCCAAGGTCTCTCAAATATCGATTTTGAGAACAATCGGACTAATATCTAAAAAGTTCAATATGTCGGACACTTTTTCAAAATTTTGAGAAGAGATTCTTGTTTTGTGACCCCAAGGTCTCTCAAATATTGATTTTGAGACCAATCGGACCCGTATTTAAAAAGTTCAAAATGGCGGACACTTTTTCAAAATTTCGAGAGAAGATCCTTGTTTTGTGACCCCAAGGTCTCTCAAATATTGATTTTGAGACCAATCGGACCCGTATTTAAAAAGTTCAAAATGGCGGACACTTTTTCAAAATTTCGAGAGTAGATCCTTGTTTTGTGACCCCAAGGTCTCTCAAATATCGATTTTGAGAACAATCGGACTAATATCTAAAAAGTTCAATATGTCGGACACTTTTTCAAAATTTTGAGAAGAGATTCTTGTTTTGTGACCCCAAGGTCTCTCAAATATTGATTTTGAGACCAATCGGACCCGTATTTAAAAAGTTCAAAATGGCGGACACTTTTTCAAAATTTCGAGAGAAGATCCTTGTTTTGTGACCCCAAGGTCTCTCAAATATCGATTTTGAGATCAATCGGACTAGTATCTAAAAAGTTCAATATGGCGGACACTTTTTCTAAATTTTGAGAAGAGTATCCTGTTTTGTGACCCCAAGGTCTCTCAAATATCGATTTTGAGAACAATCGGACTATTATCTAAAAAGTTCAAAATGGCGGACACTTTTTCAAAATTTTGAGAAGAGATTCTTGTTTTGTGACCCCAAGGTTTCTCAAATATCGATTTTGAGAGCAATCGGACCAGTATCTAAAAAGTTCAAAATGGCGGACACTTTTTCAAAATTCTGAGAGAAGATTCTTGTTTTGTGACCCCAAGGTTTCTCAAATATCGATTTTGAGAACAATCGGACTATTATCTAAAAAGTTCAATATGGCGGACACTTTTTCAAAATTTTGAGTAGAGTATCCTGTTTTGTGACCCCAAGGTTTCTCAAATATCGATTTTGAGAGCAATCGGACCAGCACCT
This sequence comes from Polyploca ridens, assembly GCA_951394255.1. Lineage (NCBI taxonomy): Eukaryota > Metazoa > Arthropoda > Insecta > Lepidoptera > Drepanidae > Polyploca > Polyploca ridens. Next base: position 14,342 of record CATOBL010000391.1, read on the forward strand.
AAGAAGTTCAAGATGGCGGACACTTTTAAAAAATTCTGAGAGAAGATTCTTGTTTTGTGACCCCAAGGACTCTCAAATATCGATTTTGAGAGCAATTGGACTTGTATCTAAAAAGTTCAACATGGCGGACACTTTTTCAACATTCTGAGAAAAGACTCTTGTTTTGTGACCCCAAGGTCTCTCAAATATCGATTTTGAGAGCAATCGGACCAGTATCTAAAAAGTTCAAAATGGCGGACATTTTTTCAAAATTTCGAGAAAAGATTCTTGTTTTGTGACCCCAAGGACTTTCAAATATCGATTTTGAGAGCAATCGGACTAAAATCTATCCTCCTAAAATATGCTCCGACTCCATCATCAGACCCTGAAAATTAATTATGGCCAAAGTACATATCAAGACCATCCCAACAAGACCAAACACGACTAGGACACGTTGTGCCGTTAAATAGATCTAGTGCCTACATTTCGACTCCATCATCAGACCCTGAAAACTGATTATGGCCAAAGGAAGTTTCGAGACAATTCCAACAAGCCCAAACACGACTAGGATACGAAGTGCCGTTAAGGAGTACCAGTGCCTACCTTCCGACTTCATCATCAGACCCTGACAACTGATTATGGCCAAAGAACGTTTCGAGACGATTCCAATAAGCCCAAACACGACTAGGATACGTTGTGCCGTTATGTGGTTCCAGTGCATACCTTTTTTTTATCCCACTAAGGTGGCAAACAAGCATACGGTCCGCCTGATGGTAAGCAGTTACCGTAGCCTATGGACGCTAGCAACACCAGGCACTATCAGTCGCCTATCACTCGCGCGTTGCAGACCCAGAAGAAATCTCTGCAAACCCTTTTGAAGAAACCCAACCTTCCGGTTCCATCATCAGATCAGCTCGATGGTACAAAAGTATAGTATTGTACGGAGACCATTTTGCATGCCGGAAACTACATTATTGCAAAGATTCAAATGAGTACATCGTCTTACTAGATTTGATTATTCTACTTATACATACAACCAAAGCTATAATAGAGGTGTAAAAAAATCAACATGTTTAGTAGAGGTATACCATCCTATGATGAAAAATACGTCATCATTAAATTCTTATACATTATCATTTTATTTTTATTTATAAATATTTACAAAAAACAATTATTATTTCGTAAGACTGAAAAAGCATTAGAAAGTAGGTAGGTATATACCTAAAATATTCCACAAAAATAATTATTATATTATGTATAAAAATAGTTATTCATTAAAATTATCATTATAAACAAAAACACATAAGTTGTAAATATGTATGAAGTAAAAAATACTTCAAGTTTCAAAAATCAATGAAATAAAATTATAGAATTACTCAACTACCTTGTTTCTATTCATTACCAACGTTTACCTAAAGCCGACCACTGTGCGTGGATGTTGTGTATGTACACGCCGTCACCTACGGCTTATTTTTTTGCATAATGTGACGTGCTCTCACTTTGAAGACTGAGCTGCGGAGTTCACCGAGCGGCTATACATCGGGAAAGCGCGCCGCCATAGTAATTTTGTATGGAGATTTCGGGCGAAAAGTTTGCAAATTTTTTACTCAAAATATAAGTATGGTACTGTATAAAACAAAAATATTCGGCGGCTTCTCTGTTCTTTATTCTCCATGATTACGTACAGTTTATTAGGTTTAACTTCTTAATTACGCCAAAGTTATGACAGTACGGGAGTCCCTTTTTCACGTTTTTAGCGATATTCTATATTTTTTTTACAGGAATCTAGAAAGTTTTTCTTGAATCGGTTTTTTTTGGCGGCTAGTTAAACTCTTCAGCTAGGCAGATGTTTTTTTTCGTGGCTACTACTTTACGTTTTCTATATAAACTTATGACAATACGGCAACATGTTTGGCTAGTACCGAGCCTTAACGCCCACCTCAGAGCAACAATATTAAATCAGAGGTTCCGAATTATAAACGTAACAAATTAATAATTATAATTATAGTAATGCATGACATACAATAACATGTTGAAACATATTTTTTATTTGAAACAACATTAAAAAGACCTATATATACAGGTCGTTGTTTTGGTCAGCGACGTATTTGAAAAATTCTTTAAATAGCAGATGGAATGGAATTGTGGTGTTAATTTAATTGATTTTGGGCTATAGATCGAAAATACACGTTAAGTAAACAATAAATACTGATAAATACATTGATTCTAATTACAAGATCAATAAATAGTCAAGCCTCGCCTAAAATATGAATGCTATCATTTTTATCATTGTACGATAGCACTTTTGTAATTCAAATTCAAAATCATTTATTCAAATAGACCTTCGCAGGAACTTATGAAAAGTCCGATTAATACCAGTTCGGAAGGTTGCATTTGCTGAGAAGAGCCGGCTATAAACTAAGCAATTACTCTTTTTAAAACAAGCTTAGATTCATTACATAAAATTTACATTCTAATCGCACTGACAACAATTGCGTGCCCGGGCGCGGCGGCAAAACTACAAAGTAGACTGAATCTATATTTAATAAGTAAATAAATAGCAAACTTAAGCAGACCAGCCCCCACAAGCAGCACCTACATACCTGTAGTGACATTTAATGCACCTCAATTTACAAAATCTCTTATTATTTATTAATCGACCTTATTACAAAAAGTTTACCCCCAAAATCACTT
>CATOBL010000392.1:0-70438 GCA_951394255.1 Polyploca ridens
CGCGCACCCCGACCTGCACGCGCACCTGCGTGTCGCGCACGCACTACACGCGCTGTCTATTAGACGCGGTATGTATACACTACACTACACTACACTACACTATAACATAACATAACATAACCTGCTATACATCGGAGGCCGGCCTCGACGGGCGCGCGCTGCACCGCCTCGCGCACCCCGACCTGCACGCGCACCTGCGTGTCGCGCACGCACTACACGCGCTGTCTATTAGACGCGGTATGTATACACTACACCACACTACACTACACTACACTATAACATAACATAACATAACCTGCTATACATCGGAGGCCGGCCTCGACGGGCGCGCGCTGCACCGCCTCGCGCACCCCGACCTGCACGCGCACCTGCGTGTCGCGCACGCACTACACGCGCTGTCTATTAGACGCGGTATGTATACACTACACTACACTACACTATAACATAACATAACATAACCTGCTATACATCGGAGGCCGGCCTCGACGGGCGCGCGCTGCACCGCCTCGCGCACCCCGACCTGCACGCGCACCTGCGTGTCGCGCACGCACTACACGCGCTGTCTATTAGACGCGGTATGTATACACTACACTACACTACACTACACTATAACATAACATAACATAACCTGCTATACATCGGAGGCCGGCCTCGACGGGCGCGCGCTGCACCGCCTCGCGCACCCCGACCTGCACGCGCACCTGCGTGTCGCGCACGCACTACACGCGCTGTCTATTAGACGCGGTATGTATACACTACACCACACTACACTACACTACACTATAACATAACATAACATAACCTGCTATACATCGGAGGCCGGCCTCGACGGGCGCGCGCTGCACCGCCTCGCGCACCCCGACCTGCACGCGCACCTGCGTGTCGCGCACGCACTACACGCGCTGTCTATTAGACGCGGTATGTATACACTACACTACACTACACTATAACATAACATAACATAACCTGCTATACATCGGAGGCCGGCCTCGACGGGCGCGCGCTGCACCGCCTCGCGCACCCCGACCTGCACGCGCACCTGCGTGTCGCGCACGCACTACACGCGCTGTCTATTAGACGCGGTATGTATACACTACACCACACTACACTACACTATAACATAACATAACATAACCTGCTATACATCGGAGGCCGGCCTCGACGGGCGCGCGCTGCACCGCCTCGCGCACCCCGACCTGCACGCGCACCTGCGTGTCGCGCACGCACTACACGCGCTGTCTATTAGACGCGGTATGTATACACTACACTACACTACACTATAACATAACATAACATAACCTGCTATACATCGGAGGCCGGCCTCGACGGGCGCGCGCTGCACCGCCTCGCGCACCCCGACCTGCACGCGCACCTGCGTGTCGCGCACGCACTACACGCGCTGTCTATTAGACGCGGTATGTATACACTACACCACACTACACTACACTATAACATAACATAACATAACCTGCTATACATCGGAGGCCGGCCTCGACGGGCGCGCGCTGCACCGCCTCGCGCACCCCGACCTGCACGCGCACCTGCGTGTCGCGCACGCACTACACGCGCTGTCTATTAGACGCGGTATGTATACACTACACTACACTACACTACACTATAACATAACATAACATAACCTGCTATACATCGGAGGCCGGCCTCGACGGGCGCGCGCTGCACCGCCTCGCGCACCCCGACCTGCACGCGCACCTGCGTGTCGCGCACGCACTACACGCGCTGTCTATTAGACGCGGTATGTATACACTACACCACACTACACTACACTATAACATAACATAACATAACATAACCTGCTATACATCGGAGGCCGGCCTCGACGGGCGCGCGCTGCATCGCCTCGCGCAACGCAATACCATCTACAGTCCATTCGACTACCGGACCATTCAAGATAATCCGATTCTAACACCTAGAGGCTCCGAGTCGACCGCAAATTTCCGCGTTATGCATCCTTATAAAATAGCATCGTGTCTCTTCCAGGCATCCAAGTGCTCCGCGACAACAAGTTCAACCCGGAGACGATGATCCGTCGCGCTGCGGAGGGCGAGCGCGAGACTAGCGCGCCTAGTACTGGCGGTGGTGGGACAGGGATCGGGACCGGGACTGGTACCGGCGTCAGTAACAACAGCGCGGAGGGTGAGGAGGGGGCGGTCCCGCGCGATGAGTTGGCGCGCTGGTCCTCGCACCGCGTCATGCAGTGGCTCAAGGAGATCGACCTCGCTGAATACGCACCCAATCTGCGGGGAGCTGGTAACTTAAATAAATTCTTTACTGTGTATAAACCTGAGTTTGAATGTTTGTCCACAATTATTATACAGGCCACAAAAAAACACAGCCAAATCGGTAGAGCCGCTCTAAGTGAAGCTCCGTCATACATGTGGCAATTTATTTTTATTTATATTAACATGCTTTTATTCGCTTCACGTGTAACTATGAAAACATCTAGGAAGTCGATTTTTACCTACATGTAGATAATATTGGTGCATTAGTACAAAAAAATCTTCCAATGTTGAAATTGAATTTCTAGCTTGTCCTATCTTTATTCCGAGATTCTAGGAATATATTAAATACAATTATTGCATGTAAATAAATGTTTTGTAGGCGTCCACGGTGGGTTAATGCTACTAGAACCACGTTTCACCGCTGAACTACTTGCCGCGTTACTGAACATTCCTGCCAACAAAACCTTATTACGGAGGCATCTCACACAGAGGTATGTAATTAAATTAAAATACGATTTTATCTGTGGAAATAAAGAGCGATGGTGATTTAAAACTATTTTTTATATTAGGTTCAACGATTTGTTAGGGCGGGATGTAATTCAGCAAAAGCGAAATGCCGAACAAACGCTTGGCTACCAACCTCTCACTGCAACTACCAAATACAAGGTGAGTTTTTGACTAATTTTATTTGATACAGTTCTGTTTGAATGAAAAACACGAAATCAAGTCTATCCGGCTCTCCGTGATAGGATTCTATAGATATTATATTAATTATGTTCGCTCAGCTCTATGTTTAGTTGTGGCGTGTTTATATATTGCGGTGCGAAGTAGTGACATGCATTGTGACTTAAAAATAACTACTGGCTCTGTGATCTGTAGAACTCGCGAGTCTCGATAATTATATGACATTTTTGTCTATACAGTTTTTGAAAAAAAAAAAAAAAAAAAAAAAAAAAAAAAAAAAAAAAAGTTTTTGGAAATGTTGAAAAAGAAAAACAAAAATAACTCGACAAAGAAATTCCATATAATTATCGAACCTGCTCACAAAATTTCACGAGAATCGGTTGAGAAATACGACCTGTACAGGAAAACATCCGGACATCTGGACAGACATACGAAAGCATTGTTGCACAAGGCGAAACGGAGACGCTTCGCTCGCTTGGTTATGCGAGTTCAGTTTTTACAACAGAAAATAAAAGAGCTTACTTTTTCTATTATCTCTACATTCTCATATCACTTCTACCTGTTATTAACAACATCATTACAGATGGTAAGAGATCATTACGTACCTTTTATTAATAAATTAAAATGATTCCTAGATATGAGCCCCCGCAGACTTTCGGTCGATAGTTTAGTCGGGTGCTTAATTAGTATGAAAAATCCAACTGCATTATAACAATTCGGATCTACAGAATGCATCGAGGAAAAATCCCATTAGGGTAGTAATACCGAACAATCCAATTCCGCAACTAGTCGGTGATTTTGCACTGATTTTGTAAGGACCAATCACTGCATCGTGCGTTCTTGACTTGTCCAATCAGACCGCATTGTCGGTGGTGGGAAATTGGGAGGAATAGATTTCAAGCAAAATGACAATGACGGGCCAGTTGGCGCGGTTGGTTAAGATTACGCCTATCGCGCCGCAGGTCGTGGGTTCGATTCCCACACAGGACATACATTTGTGTGTATGAACATGTCTGTATGACCTGACTCTAAAATGTAATTACGTATATTAAGTATGTATTTACAAACAAAAAGTAGAGTATATTTATTATATCAGTTATCTGGATTCCATAGTACAAGCTCTGATTAGTTTGGGATCAGATAACCGTGTGTGAAGAATGTCCTAGGATATTATTTGGGTTAATCGTTCGATGACAGAATGTTACCATTTACTGTGCAAGGTACCAAAGAAGAGCCAATTCTCGTTGAAGCGCAAGAAGAGTAAAGACGAGCTGGACCTCGGAGACCTGGTGTGTCCGCTGCACGACGACTGCTCAGGTGACATAACCACATCGGTATCGCCAGTAAGTCGCCACAACTAACCACACTAATCTATGTTACACAGTGCGGTCTTCACGGAATGATAATTCTTTACTTGTCTTTTATTGAATAGGTGTAAAAACCTTAGGCCGTTCATGTATATTTTTTTAATGGTTTTATGATTGTGTCAAACTTGAGATCGAGTTCCTTCCAGGCTTTGTGTGCTTACGACCTTCGGCCACTTCATCACTTACCATGGTGAGAATGTGGTCAAGTGCAGTCGTTACATAGTAAAAAGAAATCAACGGGTTGCACTTCGGGAGTGCCGGCAGAAGTGAAAACTTGAATATTAACGTTGTGCATTTTTGATATTTTGGAATGGTTAGGGAATAATTTTGCACGAATTGCTTTAATTATCAGTATAAAAGTACTATCATTAATGTGGTAAAATACAATATTCATTTATTGCGCTATCGTACACAAACATGACAATTTACATTACATTCCATCAGCAGTCACCATCCATGGATGCGCGTGGCACGCTGTAACACAAACACACACGAACATTCGCGTAAGCGCCCTGCGCCGCCTAAACGAAACAGCAGGCGCAGCAGTGGCGGATTAAAGGTCCAGAGCGCCCTAGTCAATCACTTTATCGGCGCCCCTGTACCGGCCATAAATGGCCATCATAATACTATAAATTTTAACTAGTTGTTTTTGCAATTACGATGACGTTGTATCATCAAACCCTAGACTTTAGTAGACCAGGACCCTTGTACTTACGCTAATGCGCGAATGAAATATGACGTTATAACTGTGAAGAATCAAGAGGGACGACAGAACGAACATCGAAATTCATGATTCCTCTCTGCTCTGGGAAATAGGCCTTAATGTATATGTGTGTTGACAGATGATGGTGTGTTATGAATATATCACTAGAGAACGTCCCGCGATTTCACCCGCGTAGATCCCGTTACCGCGGGAATAGTGTAGCTTTCTACGAGTGAAAGAATTTTTGAAATCGGTCTAGTAGTTTTTGAGTTTATTCGTTATAAACAAACAATCGAATAGTGGTAGAGCACAGCTCATAACTGGCCGGCTCGGGGAAGTACCACATCCTTGCAGAAGACTGGTTTGAAACAACGGGGTGAATAACATAGATTTAGATTATAGATCAGCATTTAGTTCTTAATCGTCGATATGTTATTTTCTTTATTTATTTAAAAATTCTGAGCTCGCGCGCCCCTTGTAACTACACGCCCCTAGGCACGTGCCTAGTTTGCCTTACGGATAATCCGCCTCTGAGGCGCAGGCATACATTTTCGCCGCACGGTAGTAAGAGAGGGGGATACTTCCTCTCCTACGCCGCGCCGGCGGTCTACTCTCCCTCTGTCTTACGAATTTTCGATCAGGTCACGTGTCCTGACGCGAGTTTAACATTTATTACCCATCACAAAAAAGTGCACAACGCCGCTAAAGAAGTTTTCACTTCAAAAACAACAAAAATACGTTATAATCTTTAGTCCTTTACTAGCCACAAACTATGTCATATAAAAAGTTCTAAAGAAAAAAAGTTTTAGTCATCTTCTTTTTATATGATTCCTAGTTCTTTTTCTTTATTTTTAGTTTAAGTTTTATCATAATTGCAATAATAAAAAAAAGTATATGCTCGTATTTTAACGCTCTTAATAACAAATGAGAATTCTCAGACCGTGTATACCGCCAACTGAGTAACGTAAGCACCATTTTGCCTATCTTATTGTTAGTAGTGTAATATTGTTTGTATATGTTTCTGGGCGGATTTTTATAGCTCATGAAAAGGACACAGATTCTGTTTTTTTTTTCTAAACATATTATGTTTATAATTGTATTTCTCTTTCAATATGTCCTACATATAAATATTCAGGAAATTGAAACGCAGTTAATGTACTTGGAGCCCATCGACATGATTCACGATAATGTGTCTTATGCCCCGTATTTATAGGGTTTGATATTGTTCCAGTGTCGGCTAAGGTATGTTTGTTGTTACTGCACCATTTTGTTTTTATCTGCACATGTATCTTTAGATTTGGTGATTGTCTTTTTTATAACAAATTTAACAAGGGGTACTAAAGCTTCTGGTGGTGTGAGATAATATTTATATTATAATTATAATTTTTGTGTTTGGAATATACTGCATTTTTTAATAAACTCACCGGCATTTAACTAAACTCAAGCGAAATTCCATATTAAAGAGCTATTTTCAGTAAATACTTTTTCTTTAATGTTAAATTAAAGAGAAAGTATTTTAATAATCTTATATACTTAAGTATCATTGCAATAAGCTAAAATGTTTTTTATAAACACCTCTTTGGTATAAAAATTCGTGCTAGGGCTAAATTCAATGCCGGCGATTGTATTTCCAGCCAGTCAATAGCCAATTTTGAATGCAACAGTTTTTTTTTTGTAAAAATATGAAATTATTTCATTTTATGTAATTTGCAGACGATGAAAGTAAAGTCAGCAGCGGGGGGCGTCGCGTCGGCTGTCTCTCCCCCGCGTGATGACGCGCGTGCACACTAAAACACTCACACAACACACACATACAACACACACACAAAACACACATACAACACGCACACACACACAAAACACACATCCCCACCCCACACTAACACACTCGCGCCGGCGCTGCTCTACGAAGTTAATGTTATACCTTGGACTTCCAACTTATTCTTTATATCCTGAAATTGGACATAATATTTAATTAAACGAGAATTATTCGTACTCTCGGAGAGTACTTCATCAATTTTTATATCTTTGAGTGTGATTAACTCAGTATTATTAATATTGGTGCTAAATAATGAATACATTTCGTGGTGTTCCGGCGAACACTTCGCAATTATCAGTATCGACAGTCTAGGACTGAGTAAATAAATAATGTCCGAGGTATACTTTTATTCTTAGGTTTTAAGCGAAGTATTTATAACGAATAATCGTCTAACTGCCAAAAATCATGAATTCTATTGGTTCATTGTAGTTCAAAAGAATTACTTATTTAAAGAAAAATACATATTAAAATATTAATATTTAATTTTGTATTAAAAGTTTATCAATAACTGTTGGATTGACTGAGCACTGTGTACTAGTTGATACGTATATGTGAATGTTAATAGACATCGGGACAAATCGTAACAAGCAATAGACATTCCAATTATTAACATAATATGTCATGATAATAACTTATTTTTGCTCCTTGAATTAAATAAATATAAAATTGCATACAATTATAAGTCACTATACATAAATATTTGTCTTTACAAGTTTTCCAGTACTTAGTGCATTTTATTATTAAGTAGCTTATTTATTAGGAATCGACTGAAAGGTGACAATATTAATCTGGTCTCATTTCTATTTGCTGGAAGTAATTTTCACTTAGGTAATAGTCTAAGGTTTATACCAGTTATTACTTACTATAATTATATAATATCATAGATGCCGTTTGAACGACTTACGCGTCGTTTCCTTTAAGAGTTTTCATTGTTAGCATTTGAGGAGTGTATTTATGAATATAGTTATTATTAATAAAAATTCTTATAGTCAGCTGCGTATAATATATTGTGTGAGGACGTCATTATCATTCATTAAATGGTACCTGAGTGTAGCTGACTACCATAAAGTTCATTCATCTTATTATTTAGTTCGATCGCACAATATTAATAATCGTTAGAGGAATTGTTTCCTGTTTAACCTTTTTGTAACATTTTATACAATTTTTAACATTTAGATTAATCCACGACCCTGTTCCTAACACGATGTGCCAAATGTTAAGAACATTGTGAACCCTTTACGATGAACCCTTGTCTTCCATAGCTTTGTAACGCGTGTAAGTGCGGGCGGGCGTCTCTTGTCGCCGCCCGGATATAATTAAAACAACAAGTCAGTGTACAATAATGTATTAAATAATTTTTACGATACTTTAAAATTATAAAATATAAATTGTAAAAGTTAATAAATATTGAATGAACACAATTACTGATTTTTATTTTTATTCTTTTGTTTCAAATAAATGTTGTGACTGAGCGTAGCTAACGTCAATATGCTTCAAAATTTTCAAACCCTCTGAAAGCAAATGTTTCACGGAATATTTTATATAAATTAATTATTTGATTTGGCTTACTGTAGTTTAGCACATCTCACCTTTTCCTCGTCCTTTACGACGCAATTCGGCTATCCTCTCCACTTCGCTTTCCTGTTCAAAGTCTTTCTCTTTTGCTAGCACTTCCTCTTGCGCTTGCTTTAGTAGCGACTCTTCTAAAAACGTTAATTCTGAAAATATTTATTACTTTAATTTACGTAAACGTTAGTGTTATCAAACGGAGAAATCTTTAAAGTGCAGCGCAGATGACAGACTTTTTGTGCGGAGTATGCCGCACACAAAAAATCTCCGTCACGGAATTTTCACAGATTCAAAGCACACGACGTAATCTTCGATCATTCTGTCGGCCGAACTCTAGGGACGTACACGCTTTGGAAATGCAGAGCTTGCGATGTATTATTTCGTACTTGAAATACACAAAAAGAAGAAATAGAGAATTTTGGGTACATCCTATTGTTTCATAGACTTTTTCGCGTCGTGTGCGTTACTACTTAGAATTATATAGGTTCTAATTTCACGACAAAAAATTACAGTTTAAAAAAATAAAAAAAAACACGCTTTAAAAAGTAATATATTTAGGTTCAATTTTATAATTATTGAACACTTTTTAGTGCAGGGCTTTTTAAAGCTTGTTTTTTTAAACTGTAATTTATTTTTTAGTCAACATAAATTATTCATACCATTTTATTATGTTACTTATACCATATTTTCACCCAATATCACTTTCTTTCACATTTATAATAAGTATTTAGCCTCAGTGCCTACTCTTTGACTCGACCAACAGACTCAGAAAACCATATTTGGCCAAGCGGCTAGAATACGGTGTTCCGCTATGGGGTTCCAGTGCCAACCCTCCGACTTCATCATCAGACCCTGAAAACTATGCATGGTCAAAATTCATCTCACGACATTTCCAACAACCCCAAACACGGCTAGGATACGATGCTCCACTATGGAGTTCCAGTGCTTACCCTCCTACTCCATCATCAGACCCTGAAAACCATATATGGTCAAAGTTCATCTTACGACAATTCCAACAAGCCCAAACACGCCTAGGAAACGTTGCTCCGTTATGGAGTTCCAGTGCCTACCCTCCTACTCCATCATCAGACCCTGAAAACCATACATGGTCAAAGTTCATCTCAAGACAATTCCAACAAGCCCAAACACGGCTAGTATACGATGCTCCACTATGGAGTTCCAGTGCTTACTCTCATACTCCATCATCAGACCCTGAAAACCATACATGGTCAAAGTTCATTTCATGACAATTCCAACAAGCCCAAACACGGCTAGGAAACGTTGCTCCGTTATGGAGTTCCAGAGCCTACCTTCCGGATCCATCATCAGATCAGTTTGATGGTACCGAATTATTGTATTGTCATCGGTACTTGATAAGTGTGCAAAATTTCAGTTTAATCTGACGTCTGGAAGTCGATGAAAATTACGTTCGAAGATTCCTTTACATACATACATACATACAGGTGAAGCTAATAAAAGCGTGTTAAAAAGTGCGGCACGGATAGTCTGTCGTCTGCGCTGAACGTAATCAGAGCCGCCACGCGTGGAGCTGTGGATATTGATGATATTACTGATGATCCTGGGGTCCATGCCGATCCAAGCGGCGCTGAAGAGGCTGCCGGCGCTGGGGCGCGCGCGCGCGTCCGGCTCCATCAGCTGCGTCACCTGCTGCTTGCACTCCGTCGACAGCTGGTTCACCACCGTTGTGCGGAAGCGCCACTTGCGCATTACCTTTACATTACACGTACACCACTTACCGACAATCGTTTTTACTCTTCTTTTTATCCAGGTTCGGACTGGCCATAGCCGGTAGGTAGGGGACCCGCGCAGACTTTTGCTACCTACATACGTACTACCATGTAGATAGTTCATACATACTAAGAGAAATGAAACGAAAAATGCGAAAATGGTGGAAAAAACTAAAACTTGTTTTGGACTTGTGGGGTGCCCCCCGGGCCCTTCCGTTCCAGTCCGACCCTGTTTTTATCTACCGGTAGATGTAATTTTTAGCAATATCCCGTTTTATAACTATTTAGTAAACACAGATTAATTATTTATTAAAATGATTCTAAGCTGGGCCGTAATTAGCAGTAAGCATACAATTTGATAATGAGTCGGTACCTGCTTCTCGTAGAGTTTCTTGACGGAGGTCTCGTTGAAGGGCAGCGCCTTGTTGAGCATGGTGTAGAGGATGACGCCCAGGGACCACATGTCGGCCAGCTTGGGCAGGTAGGGCACGCCCTTGAGCACCTCGGGCGCGGCGTACGAGAGCGAGCCGCAGTACGTCTCGCTCAGCATGTCGCGGTCGCGCTGCCGCACGTTGCGAGCGAACCCGAAATCCGTAATCTTCACATTATAATTTGCTGTAATTAACACATTTTCGCATTTCAAATCGCGATGGGCTATATTCAACGTGTGTATGTAATTTATACCCGACAGAATCTGTCTCATCCAGAGTCTAGCTTGATTCTCCGGCACGGGACCGTTTTGTGTGAGAAAATCTAATAGATCTCCGTTTTCAGCGAATCGTAAAAATATGAAGTATTTAGCGCGACGTTGGAAGATACTGGACACGTTTACGATGTGAGGGTGGTTGACGCGAATGAGAACGTCTAGCTCGCGAGGTAGGAACTTAGTGAGGTAGTCGCGCGGAGCCTGCGCCGTGTCTATCACTTTGCAGGCCAGTACCGCGTGCCGGGTCTCGTCGACCATGTGCGTTGCTTTAAACACCTGCAAATATTCAAACTATTATATTATCCTTCGCGTAACATATTTCTTTTCCATGTTTAAATTTTATTGTCACGATACCTTAGCGTATGAGCCCTCGCCGATCATTTTCTCCAATATAAAACCCTTTTCTTGTAACACCGTTAGATCTGATTGTGTTGTGGTGAGATCTGCCTTATCGTTCGCGCCCATTTACTTTATTTAACGACTCATATTTACTTCATTTTCACTTTTGTCGGTAACATAATGGCGTGGTGATAATGTTATTGATATGATTTGTACCTTACATATAGTTACATTATGATTTGTTACTACTATTTTGGTAATTTCTATTCAGTAGAATGACGAGACTTGTCTGTCAAAAATCATTTTTGATTTTTTTTGTTTTGACAGCTGAAGTACATAGAGATTCTTCCACCACAAAGGTTAAAGGAAAAAGTCGATTTCTGATTATAGTAAATAAAACTTTTATGTCTGTGCACTCAACCTTTTCACTGCAAAATAAAATAAAATGATTTACCTACCAAGAAGTATTAGACCCAACCACATTGTATGTTGTTGTTTTCATTAAGGACGTGTCTGGTAAACAAGTTACATCTTTTTCCAATTTTATTTGGTCTGAATTGTCCATCTTTTTTTGTAGCAGACCTTTTTCTTCGCGAGCCTTTTTGTAAGCTAATGTCTCTTGCGCTGTCCATTCTGAAACAATTTATTATCGCTGAATGATAAGGAAATCTTTATTATCCTACTAGCTGTCCACCTACTACTGTCACCCGCGTTCCTGAGATCAAAAGTAGCCTAAAAATTTATCGAAATCAGTCTCGCTCGAGATATCATTAAAAAAGCCGTTCCATATAAATAGCATGGAAAAATGAATTTTCTTCTAATTTTTTTTTCGAAAATTTTTCTATTGTGTTAGTTATTCTGCTATTAGGAGCGGGGAGGAATCCAACAAATCAAAGAACATGGAAATCGGTACAGGCGCTCTCTAGTTATAAACGGGGTGTAGCCAACCAGATTTTGTTTAATACAGAATGGATACGATAATAAATGAAACAACATAAAGTGCTAATAAATACGATCAACTTTTACTATGGGACCAACTTCGTAATTGCAAAAAAACAGCTTTTTCATCAAAAGGTCAATGTATAAACAGCTTTTTTTTGCGACTTCGAGGTTGGTCCCATAGTAAAAGTTGTTCGTATTTATAAGTGCTCTATGTGGTTTCATTCATTCTCGTATCCACCCTGTAGGTATATATTATAGATATCTAGTAATTTTGTGGTCAGTCAGATTAAATTGAGTAGAGTAAAATATGTTTATGTACCTCACCTAATAATCTAGAGTCCATAGCGATCCATTCACTGTTTATTATCTGATCAATCTTAAGTCTGTTTTTGAAATTCGGTTCCAACATTAGGGTCACCAAGCGCTTACAATTTTCTGATAGTGTCTCAACGTATCGAGAGCGAAATTTCCAATTTCTATTATTCTGAGCTTGATAGAGTTGTTTTATGTGCTTATCCTCAAACGGCATAGCTCTATTTAGCATGACATAAAGGACTATACCGAGCGACCACACGTCTGTTGGTTTGGGAATGTACGGCGTGCCTTGTAATATCTCTGGTGCGGTATACGATAGAGACCCGCAAAATGTTTCGCTATGTATTTCTTTTAATTTTTTATCGACGCACATGCGAGCGAAGCCAAAGTCAGATAATTTGGCATTTTGATTAGCCGTCAGTAGTACGTTTTCGCACTTTATGTCTCTGTGCGCTATCTCCAATTCGTGCATATATTGTATGGCAAGAGCGAGCTGCCTCGTCCATATCCTCGCCTGGTCTTCCTGCACTGCGCCTTTTTGCAGAATGAATTCCAACAAGTCCCCGTGTTCCATGAATCGCATGAATATAAAGTACTTGTATCTTCTTTGAAATATGCTGTGAGTATGTACAAGGTGGGGATGATTTAATTTGATCAGCATCTCTATTTCCCTTGGAAGGAACTTCTTAACGAAGTCTTTTGGAGCTGTATTTGTATCGATCACTTTACACGCCAATATTGATAGCTTTTCGTTTTTGCTTGGATTTCTATATTCCGCTAAATAAACCTGTATTAAGTAAGTATAATGATAACTTTTTATATAGTACCGCGACTTCATGCGAAGGAACATATTTTTAAGTTTCAATGAGGAACCTTTATTTCGCGACTACGTCCATCTGTCGCAGCGGCATATTTCAGCAGCTACTAATGCTGTCGATTTGGAATAGTTTTAAATATTGCTTAACCAACTTTATTACACTTTAAATACCTACCTAAAAATATTTTCATTTTCTTTAGAAAAGAGGTCGACATTTTATAGAAATAAAAAATATGCTACTAGTTCAAATGATTGATACCTATTTGAATACCGCGTAGTTTTCGAAATATGATGAAAAAAATTATCAATACCATTATCTCCGAAATGTATAAAGCAAAAATGCTAGCATAATCATAGTTTATAGAGTTCCTTCACAAGGAATTCCAATCACAACAATGATTACCAGCTCACGCACTTGGCCGGTTGAAAGCATGAGAGGCTTTGCACTCGCTATTAGCCACTCATTATTTAAAAAGTTGATTTTAATGGTAAAGTATGCCCTTGGTCATCAGCAACTAAGGGAGTCCCACAAGGTTCCATCCTTGGACCTTTTCTTTTAAAACCATATCTTGTACAAATAAAATATGAGATAGTATTGTTTGCTTCAGCACTTCTTTACAAAGTGAAAAGACATGGATTTAATTTCGACGATGTGAACAATGTTTTTCAATAAACAATATCCTAGCCATATGTTATATTAAAAGTTATAATCATGGCTGCCTCAATTACCTTAGCATAGGACCCTTCATTAACTTTCTTTATCATCTTATAACCGCGAGTGGCGAGAGTTAATTGTTCGGATCCCGTTAATTTTAATTCATCTTCAGTCTGATGAAACTAGGAAAAAAGAAAATATTTTTTCGCACTCACTTTATATTTAAAATTACCTATTATGAAATTTTTATAAAAAGATTTGATTTGAAGATCATTTCATTTAAAGTAACAAAGATAAGGATTAAATTAAATACAAACCTTCGATTTGCCCTCCATATCTGATAAATGTTCAATTATTATTTGGTCATAGTGGCCAGCGATTTTAACATTTCACTTGCCTGAAAATAAGTGCAAAAGAAGGCGTTAGCAAGCAAATCAAATTGGCATCTCTAAAACCAAGTCATCATTTCTTTCTGCCTGTGCATGAAGTTCTCTTAAACTACGCAATAGATTTGCTTTTACTACTATATCTATTAAAATATTTCTCTAGGTACTCTAGCTAGAGAAATCTCAAAGTTTGGTACCTAATCAAGTCGTGAATTAATGCTTTTGGGGCGCTTGCATGTCTTAAGCTGTCTGATTTAAATATCTACTTATATACAATTACCCGATATGTGGAAGCTTTCGGTGGACCTTCCAATATATCACCTTGTCTCTTGGGTGGATTTTTGTGGGAGTCGGACAATCGACGACGTTCTTCTTTAGCCCGTTTCAGTGCCGTTGCTTCCACAGCGTTTAAAGCTATTTATAAAAGGCATTACTTTAAGATTGAGTAAAGATAAAGCATTTGATTGAAGGAAACGAGGGAATGCTTTAAATTAATTAATTACTCACTTGTAAGTCTACTGTCCATAGCAATCCACTCAGAATTAAGTATATTAGTGGAAGTGTGTCGTAGACCGGGATCTGGCTCCAGCAAGTGTTTAACTACAGACTTACATTCGAGCGTAAGTATGCTGGCGACGCGCGACCTGAATCTATATTTTTGGCCCATCTGTTGCTCGTATAATTTGCGCATGCGAGTGTCATCGAATGGCATGGACTTGTTCAGCATTACAAATAGCACGACTCCCAACGACCAGAGATCCGTCGGTTTCGGCTGGTACGGCTTGCCACGAAGTATTTCAGGCGCTGCGTATGACATCGATCCACAGTAGGTCTCACTATAAATCGGCTTGTCTTCCTCGTCCACACAGAATCGCGAAAATCCGAAATCTGAGATCTTCACGTTAAAGTTTGCCGTTAGAAGAACGTTCTCACACTTGATATCTCTATGTGCGATCTCCAATTCGTGGAGATATTGTAAGCCCAGGGCGAGTTGACGCATCCAAACCCTGGATTGGTTTTCCGATACGTTACCATTTTTCAATACGTACCCGAGCAAGTCACCGTTTTCAGTGAACCTCATAAATATGTAGTATTTCGTTTTTCTTTGAAATATACTGTGTACGTGAATTAAGTGCGGATGGTTCAGATGTATGAGGACGTCTATTTCGCGCGGCAGGAATTTGATAACAAAATCTTTAGGTGCTTTTTCTGTTTCGATAATTTTGCATGCAAGTGAGACCTTGTGAGTATCATTTTTTGGAGTGAATTCAGTCAAAAACACCTGTGAATAAAATAAGTAGGATCTATAAATAAAGAAGAATAAGTGATTGTTAATAAATGAAGAAACGCGCCGCTCTAGAAGTGACCTAAATATAGTGCTTTGACACTACCTTAGCATAAGCCCCCTCGCCAACGAATTTAATCAATTTATATCCCTTTGAAGACAACGTGTTTTCTTCAGACACAGTACTTTTCAGTTCGGACATGATAAACAACACATGAGTGTAAACATCGAGCACCCGCTCTCGCCACTTCCCAGCGCACTCTTTCGATTGGTTGGCCTGTTGCTCATTATACCTAAAGAATAAGTCTGCATTTTTAGATAACTTTTAATTATATCACATTACTGAAATTTTTACGTTACATTGTAGATACTGAATCTGGATTTACACTGATATTGACGTCAGGGTGACGATGACGTCAAGGTTGCCTGCTGTCTACTCCTCTCAAAGCTTCACAGTGACAGCTAATATCCACAGCCTTCTTACCCACTAATCCCATAACACCTAAACCTCTGTCATAAAAATAGAAAAAAATAGCATTGAGGTAAACAATGAGGATATAATATCGACATATCAGTTATCTGGTTTCCATAGTACAAGCTCTGCTTAGTTTGGGATCAGATGACGGTGTGGGAGGAATGTCCCAGGATATTTATTTATTTAATCTCATGATCTCTGTGTTTTTGGAGTAAAACATTGATTTCAACTAGCAACGGATTGATGTAATTTTGTGCATATTTTTTGGGCCGGATAGTTACAGTCACGTCGATCCGTTGGTGCGTGCAAGAAAGACAAACCAAGACCTTCAAATTTATAATAAGTATGAGCAGGAATTTTATTGTATTCAGGACAAGCTGGTGTGACCCGCGCTTTCACCCGCGTTCGCCGAATGAAAAGTGGCCTATCAGCACTCGCGACAATGTAGTATAGTTTCCTATTAGTGAAACAATTTTCAGAATAGGTTCATCATCATCATCAGCCCATAATTTCCCACAGCTGAGCACGGGTCTCCATTCACAAATGAGGGTGAAATAAAATGGGTAGATAATCCTCCACGCATGCTCACTGCGATTGGTGGAGGTAGCCTAGTGGTCAACCTACTGTTGAGTTTTCAAGCTCAGCCTAGGAGGCTTCCAACTAGTTTAACGACTATCACAATTAAATGATAGCCGGGACCAACGGCTTTATGTGCCCTCCGTAGTACGAAAAACGCTCGAGTTGAAATACCACTAGGCGGTCACCCATCCGGATACCGCCCACACCGGGGATTGCTTAACTTTGCTGATAAGAACGGCTAGTCAAGCTACACCACGACCGCTTCAGAAAAGTTCCTAAATCCAAACTAACAAACATAAGTAGTTTACCTCTTTATAATATTGGGTACAGTCACGTAGGTACTAATTTGTAACGAGTCTCACTACCTCTACGATTGTAATAAGAGGTCATTGGCAAAATTATTGAATCTCAAGGGGGGGGGCGCGCTGCCCTGCTCATATTTTAATATTTTTTGTCATTGGGTTAAAGAGAACATCAATTAAGATAAAAACCTATGCTAATTACTAAATATACCTAAGTGACCATGAGAACTCCAACTAATCCCTCTGCTAAAGTGCTAATTGTCAGAAGAAACAAATGTTTATATTAAACTGATTATAATTTATTATTTATACATATATACAAAAATAAAATAATACAGAAACATTCAAAACTAAACAGTACTGCACAGTTTTTTGTTTGTTTTATAATTCCAACTGTTTTTTATTCAAAAATTCTCCAGCTAATGATATCCTTTGCAGGAAAGATGGCGCTGGGGTCAAGAGCAACTCGTATTTTTCCACATCTGGATGGTTTGGATACAGTTTATCCTTCCTTATTCTTTCCAATACATGTTGAGGTTCACATTTCGATTTTGACTTCCAGTCATTATTTAAAAAGTCCTGTATTACTTTTGGCAGCAATTTAAAAGCCTCCTTTGCTTTAGTATCACTTGGTGCTATTAGCTTTTCAGATTCTTCGGGTTTTTCAAGGACTATTATATCGTCAACTTCGACTTTGCCTTCAACAGCTGGTGTTTTATTTTCTGACTCTAATGTAGTCTCTTCGTTAGATTCAGCAATTAGATTCGAGTTATTGTAATAGTTGTGAATTCTTTCCTTAACTATATCGCTCAAGATAGTTTCATTCTTAACTTTCTCTCTTTCGGTGCCATCAATATTTACATAACCGGTTTTTGTTTCAGTCTTTATTAACACTTGGTTCTGATCAAGTTTAAAAACAATATCTTGTGGGGTTGCTTGGGTATCTTCCATTATATGATCTGGTTTATCTGTAACATTTTTCGTTGTTGTAGCATCAATCATGGTCATGAATTTTATGTTGTCTTCTTCTTCTAAAATTTGATAAATTCTGTGAACTTCACTGATGTTTATCCTGAAATTAAAATATGCAATAAATATAACGTACCTAATATAGTACAATTTTTGATGTTAGGAATAAAAACTGAGGTAATAAAATAAATCGTAATGCATTCAATTCAAGGTGTTACATACCCTTGTCTTGTTTCATGGCAACAATAAAGCATGGTAGGGTCAATAGGATGAGCTTCAGTGTTGAAAATATATCCACCAAGATCCACGACACACTCTCCATTAGGGGTGTCAATGACAGTGCCATGAACACCAGGGTTGTGGATAAAATTATCAGGGTCAAACAGCAGATACAAGTATTTAGTCGTTTCTGCAAGGAAGAACGACTCCATACGATCTTCTTTTCGGTGGTCGCGTACGTCTTTGATCTGAAGAGTTAAAAAATATATATTGATGTTATACCAGTGTCTGATGTAATGCAACACGCAAGGTAATGCTCGTTGAAACGAATTTGCATATTTTGGACGTCGCGTGAACGAGCATTGCAAGATTTGCGCGGATCGTGTGTAAAAAGCAAATGCTTTGATCGAGGTACAGAATACGAGATATTTTGTGGATTACTCAAAATGACCTTGATGCGTGGTCGGAAATCTGTACGCCACCAAAGTCAACGTCTTCGGCGTGTTTCATATGTTGATGAAGTTAATGAAGCTTTGACTTTTTTGTTAATGAGCACAGTATTTTTTCGCTCAAAGAGCAGCTCTACTGGGAAATAGTTTGTCTGTAACTTAGCGGTAGACATGCTGATACAGATGCGCGCTGCAGGTTCGTAGTAGCGTGGTTCGTGTAAAATGTTTCATTGTATGTTGCAATGCAATACATCAGTCTGGACACGGCATTAGACATCTTACTAATAAAAGAACTGGGAGCAATATAGTAAACTTAGAATTAAATATAACTAAGAAAATGTTAAGTGATGAGAAGGATACCTACCGTAGCATAACCACAAGGCGTCCTAGCACTATGCTGAATACTCCGTAATATATCTTCGCCCATCTGCAATAGTATCGGATCTCTCGTTTCTCTATACAAGTACATGATGGACTCGATGAGCTCCGGGCGCAGCGGGTAGCTCTCGCGCGACGCGGACGCTTCACCCGTGCCCAGGTTGTATACTTCTGGCGTGAATCCATACTGCTTCCATACGCTGTGGTAGTTATGTATTATACGCATAGCTGTGTCGCTCTCACCTGGTCATTTGAAAGGTTCAGTAATTAAAACTATGGTAGGTCTATTGCACATTCACCCGTGTATGATCTCTATCTAGGTAGATAAGGATCTACCTAGATAGAGATATCTATTTAGATAGGATAAGGATCCTATCTAAACAATGTCTATACGTATATAATTACTTGTCCTTACTGACCTTCGAGGAACAATCCCTTAGAGTAGAATACCGAGCAATCCGATTCCGAAACTAGTCAGTGATTTGTCACTGATTTTGAACAGTCACCAATCACTGCATCTTGTGTTCTTGACTTGGCCAATCAGAGCGCATGTGTTTTTGTAGCCAATTAGAGCGCATTGTCGATGGCGGGAAATTGGCCGAATAGATTGCAAGCAAAATCAACGTCATTGCGCTTGGGTAGTATGTAGGCTAGATCGCGCGCCAAAACCAGCATTCATTTGTTACTTTGCAGTTGTGTTACAAGCACGCACACATGCATCAAATCCAAACTTGACGTTGCGTCAAGTTAGGTACGTACCGCATAACGTGGTACCAGCCGATAAAATTCCAATATTATTAAGTAACATTATGTTTAATTTTCTATTTAAATACCTTTTCTAGTGGCTTATTTAAATAAGCGCAACCAAAGTTTACATAATTATTATGCAGAATGGATTCACTACTTATAAGCAAAGGAAATTCAGTGCTATGCCTTATATTAGTACTTTTTTTTTGAAGAAGTAGGTACTAATCCATAGTGAGTTACTATGGATTAGTACCTACTTGTTTGTTTAAATAAAATAAACATCCTGGGAAATTCCTCACACACGGTCATCTTATCCCAAACTAAGCTGAGCTTGTACTATGGAAACCTTTTTGTTCGTAAATACATAATTACACCCAGACTCAGGACATACAGACATGTTCATGCACACAAATGCATATCCTGGGTGGGAATCAAACCCACGACCTGCACGCTATAGGTGGAATCATAATCAACTGCACCCACTGGCCCATTTGTTTGTTACGCTTTCACGCCTAAACCACTGAACCCATCGCATTGAGATTTGGCAATCAGATACCTATGGTATAGAGAAGGGTATAGGCTACTTTTATCAAGAGAACGCGGGTGAATCCACGGGGTACAACTAGTATCATATAAAAAGGTAAAGTTTGTAAGTTGCATGTACGAGGCTTTGAAATTACTAATCCGATTCTGAACATTCTTTCACTAATAAGATAAGATAAATATGCTTTATTTGTACACCATATAGTAGAAGACGAAACAATACAAAAAAGAAGAAGTGATACAAAATAAGCGGTCTTATCGCTTAAGCGATTTCTTTTAGACAACCTTTGGGTAACAGGATATATGAGAATATGGAAGGTTTAACACATAAGAATACACTTTCATAACGTGAAAATAACAGCTCTAGAAAAATACAAAGAAAGGCAGGAAATGAGGAAGTTTATAGCGTGTGATAGCGTGAAATAACAAGAGATTTAAAAGAGTCTAACGTCGGGGCCCGTCTTATAGTCTGAGGGAGAGAGTTTCAGAGACGTACAGCTTGGATAGTAAAAGATTGGGAATAAGAGTGAGAAGTGTGACTGGGAGTTTGGAAGTTAAGTTCCATGGGACTATGAAGAAGATGATGTTGAGGTGTAGTACTCGAAGCGTTCCTTGAGATAGCGAGGGGCTTTAGGATTAAATAAAACAATGCATAAGAGTGGCAATTTGTGTGTATTCCGCCGAAGGCGGATAGGAAGCCACTTGAGTTGTAATAGGAAGCTACATTATCCTCAAATGCTATAGGCTAATTTTCAATATATTTGCAATATAAATATCTTGTAGTACAGTGCCTAATTAAGCCAGTGCGAGGCCCTTAGCAAATGTTATCAAGGACCTTCGGCTCAGGTTATCTACTTTAATGGTTTATGTGCGGATCTAGCTTTCAGATTAAAAAAGATGGCTGTACAGAGACGTTTCACGACTTCATTACTCTTTTAAAAGATTTGGAAGCCATTCTATATTATGTTATTTTATTTTATTATTATGTTATTTTTATATTATTATACTATTGGCCATGCAGCGGTTCTATCCCTTACTTTGTATAATTATTAGTATACGCGAA
Source organism: Polyploca ridens (assembly GCA_951394255.1). NCBI lineage: Eukaryota > Metazoa > Arthropoda > Insecta > Lepidoptera > Drepanidae > Polyploca > Polyploca ridens. The sequence continues at coordinate 21,300 of CATOBL010000392.1, forward strand.
CGCAGGCCATTTAACGTGGGCCGTAGCCATTTATCCTGCAATGGCCAATTCAGTACTGGATACTTCATAATTAGCTAACGAACATTTGTTAAATTCGGTATAGCGGCGACTGATAGGGAGTTCTGGGAGCACCCCCGCAACCCACTACGACTCGTTCGATGATTTTTTAGTATTTCATATGCAATTATTCCGCAGGGTTTCAAAACAGCAGCTTTCCGCAGGGTAAAACAACGTTAAACTGTCGGAAATGCCCTGTATGAGGAGAAGAAGCGACGCAACAAACTCCTCACGGGCCGAATGTGTTTATTGTCGTAATATTACAATTAAATAATCACTTCACTGCACTTAACACATGTATAGTCTTAAATAATTATAGGCATCAGAACCGGGTCTAACAATTATTGCACTGAGATGTGTACAGCTCGAGCGCTTGTGATAAACTAACTGATAAACAATGAGGCTCAACACTAATTAAACCAGGACAAAATGCTCATCCATGATCAGATTAAAATCACGGAACTTCATACACCCAGCAGGATAGGAAACCAAATAAAATACTTTCGGGAACACAAAAAGATATGTTATCCTGGATGTTTCTCATCCCATTAACCAAGATACTTAAGTTTTCAAACACACATCTGATAGAATACAGTCCCATATATTATGGCCATGTTACGGCCCTACAGTACACCAAAATCCAAACCCAGAAAACAGATATTTACTTTAAAAATCAATCGGCGCATGATATAGAATATTTTGACTACTATAATAAAAACCTTGCTGATGTTGTGCCTGGCAACCAAATTGACTCTAGAATAATAACGAAGAACAAGAAATATGTAAGCACATACCGAAGCTGAAATGGACAAGGAGCCTCTCAACCACAGAAGCTATACCCGTGCATGGAGGAGGTTAATCTAATGAACAACAAAGAAATAACAAAATCCAACCCAGGAACAAAAAATCAAAATAAGAAAGAAGACAATAAAACCCCAGCCCTCAACATACATCAACGCTCATCCCTCATCTATAGGCTGAACAGTCGGTCGATTGTGGTCAGCTGGTTGCGGTTAGCTGGCCGTCCTCTTCCACCCCAGAGCGTGTCACTCCTATATAACACGCACTCCTTGGTTTCTCCATGGCTATTCCGATACAACTATTCAGGTACCAGTCATTATAAACTAAGTTAGTTACATGGTGGTTGATGTTTGAATGGTTGTATAGGACATGGGTCGGTCGTTGTACTGGCTGGGAGTAGTGCTAATAATCATCATCATCATAATAAAATGTATTTCAAATAATAAAAACGTGTTTCTCGTATCGAACGACAAAACTTATTGAACAACATGGTATATTAGCTCTAGAAATAATCTTAATATATAAAATGATAAACTGATTGTTGATATATCAGCCCACAGCCCAAACCGCTGGACCTAGAGATTTGAAATTTTGCACAAAGATACCTTATACAGTGTAGGCATCCACTAAGGAAGGATTTTTGGAAATTCCACCCCTAAGAGGGTAAAATAGGGGATGACAGTTTGTATGCAAGTCCGTCAGTTTTGAAGTTAGGATCTTCAAATGTTGTGTTTAGGCTAGGGAATGCAAACCGGTTTCACCGAAAATCGAAAAACCGGTTATTCGGTACGGTTTTGACCAACAAAAAAACCGGTTTTACATAAAACCAAAACCGGTTTTTCGGTTATTTTCGGTTTTTATTTCAATGTTTGAAAATACTAAAAAAAGGAAGATTTGCCGCCGTTTTGTAAACTGAGTGCAAAACAGTGAGTATTTTTGTGATGAACTGAAGTGTATTGATGTGTAGTGTGTTGAGCTGGTAAGAAAATAACTTATAATGATTATTGTTTTTATGATATAAAATATGTTAAACTTTGTTTTGCAATACATATGCAAACTAGCGTACGGCCCGCGCCTGATGATAACCAGTTACCGTAGCCTATGGATGCTTGCACTGGCAACATAACGGTTATAACTCGCACGTTGCCAACCCTCAACCTTTTTGAAGCGGGGAGCTCATTCCACAGCCTGAGCGTCCACGATAGGAAGCTTCTTTGAAACCGCACAGTACGAGACCATTTTGGTTCCAATGTGTGTGGATGGACTCCCCGTCGGTGACTACGATGGTAGAAGGTAACTGGGCCTGATGGTCAAACAATTCTTCAGACCACTGCCCGTTGGAAAAGTGGTATAACACACAAAAGAAGGCAGTGTCTCCTCAGACTAAGGGGCTTTAAAACACTTGTGAGCGCGGGATCGTCGACAATTCTAACGGCACGTCGCTGAACTGAGTTTAAATACCCAAGCTGGTATCCAGGTGCCCACAGAAGTCAGAAATACTCCATTTGGGCTAGACTTGCGACTTATATAGTTGCTGTCTTTGTCTCGATAAGAAGTACTGCTTCGCTATATTAATCACACCGAGTTTTTTGGATACCTTGTAGATGACTTTGGAACAGAACGTCTCGCTATAAATATTAATGCGAAGGATCCCAATGCTTTTCGTGACATGTTCTAGAAATGAAGAGCCACAGAAAATGGACTTTTCTAAACGGTGAATGCGCAGGCTTGTGTGTGACTTAGTGGTGTTGAAATAGACTAGGTTTAGTCGACCCCTATCGAATCCACTAGTTTGTGTACTCTCGTTTAAAGACGTAAGTTCTTCGCGCCTTTTCTCCAATATAGAACGAGGGATATTTGCACGGCTCGTGTAATGAGCTTCCCCTGTAATTTCATCTGCATAGCAATTAATGCTGGCAATCGAGAGTATATCTATGCTGGAGGAATAGTGTTGGGGATAATTCAGAGCCTTGCGGGACGCCAGCATTAATGTCATGCTATCGGAGCAACTACTGTCAATGAAGGCTCTTATGTATCTGCCAGAAAGCAAGCTGATTGATTGGTGTTATTTTTTACCCGTCTGCACGACAACAAAGAATGGGTAGTGTTTTTATTTTATCTAAAGACAACATTCGTATAGTAATATACACGTTTTTGTGTACACGCAAGTTGCTGTGCCGCTATAATAAGCCATGTTCATAATATTACGTGTGAAATGAATATTATAACGTACGAAACATAATTTAATAAATGTTTAAATAAGTACTTCTTAATTACTGATCTATTTTTTAACATAAAGTCATCATATCTCATAGCAATTAAAAACCAAGCAAACGTGATATGTTTTTATGATTTCATTCGTATAAAATAAAATCAAAAGCAACGAACCGAGTAGTCTATATAAACGAGTCTCTGATGAAAACGAATCTACAGAGTTAAATAAACTATTATGTCCATCAGTTTGATGAAAAAGAGATGGATGAATTGTATGAAAGATGATAATGGATAGAAGGGACGAATGGAAGAAGCGTACATATTGCGCCGATCCCAAATGATTGGAAACAGGGCAGGCAGATGGTGATGATGTTTCTTTTATACCCACTTCATTACCTTTAACTGATAATAATTCCTCAGTTTGCGATTTTTACATCTTAAGCACGGTTAGTATCTATAATTCAAGCTATAGAAATAACGTCCCGAGCTCACAAGCGGTTTAGAGTCACTCAGTCTGAGGAGAGACTTTGCCTCGTTATGTGTGTTCTACCGCTTGTACAACGGAGAGTGTTCTAAGGAATTATTCGACTTGACGCCCACAGCTACCTTTCACCATCGCAACTCTCGCCATCGACAGGGAGTCCATTCACACACATTGAAACCAGAATTGTTTCGAACTGTGCGGGCTAAAAGGAGTTTTCTTCCGCGGACGCTCGGACTGTGGAATGAGCTCCCTGCCGTGGTTTTCCCAATGGAGTACAGCATGGGGTTCTTCAAAAAGGGTGTGAAGTGGTTTCTTCAGGGTCGGCAACGCGCGAGTGCGATACCCTTGGTGTTGCAAGCGTCCATAGGCTACGGTAACTGTTTACCATCAGGCGGGCCGTATGCTTGTTTGCCACCTAAGTGGTATAAAAGAAGAAAAAAAAACGTGAAAGAAAAAAACGAGCGAACATTAAAAAAAACCGGTTTAAAACCGGTTAACCGGTTTTTACATCTCATAACCGAAATAAAAACCGGTTTTCATTTTGCCACGGTTTTGCATTCCCTAGTTTAGGCTGACGATTGAAAATTAATATATAGTTATCTCAGCGTTTGTGATAATTCCACCACGGAAGGGAGGAAAAGGGGGATGAAGTTGGGTATGCAAGTCCTTCAATTTCAAAGTAAACTTCACTAAATGTATTATTATACGGTGTAGGCATCCACTAAGGAAGGATTTTTGGAAACTCCACCCCTAACAGGGTAAAACAAGGGATGAAAGTTTGTATGCAAGTCCGTCAGTTTTGAAGTTAGGATCTTCAAATTTTGTGTTTAGGCTGACGATTGAAAATTAATGTATAGCTATCTCAGCGTTTGTGATTATTCCACCACCGAAGGGAGGAAAAGGGGGATGAAGTTGTGTTAGAAAGTCCTTCAATTTCAAAGTAAACTTCACTAAATTTAATATTATACACTGTGGGTATTCAGTAAGGAAGGATTTTTGGAAATTCCACTCCTAGGGGGGTAAAATAGGGGATGAAAGTTTGTATGAAAGTTCGTCAGTTTTGAAGTTAGGATCTTCAAATTTTGTATTTATACTAACGATTGAAAATTAATTTATACATGTTTCAGCTTTTTTGACTTTTCCACCCCCGACAGGGTTTCAAAGTAAACGTCACTTAATATATTATTTCACAGTGTAGGCAACCACTAAGGATTTTTGGATATTCCATCCTTAAGGGGGTAAAATAGGGGATGCAAGTTTATATGAAGGTCCATCAGTTTCGAAGTTAGGACCTTCAAATTTTGTGTTTAGGTTGACAATTGAAAATTAATTTATATGTGCCTCAACGTTTTTGATAATTCCGATCCCGAAATGGAAAAAAGGGGATGAATTTGTGTATGGAAGTACACTAAATTTATTATTTAAGCTTATGGTTATAAACTAACGCAACGAATATCGGTGTTGTTGGAATTTGAACCCTTAAGGAGTGAAAAGGGGGATTAAATTTAGTATATGAAGTTCTTTATTTTCGGAGTGAAAATTTCAAAATTTATTATTTCGGCTTATGGTATTGCCGTATGGAAATGACTCGCCTAAACAACATCAGGAAAAAGAGAGGAATCGGTATTAAAACAAAAATCCGGTTAATACGAGCATTGGTATTCCTCATTTTCATGTATGGAGTGGAAGCGTGGACTATACTGGCCCGAGAAAGAAAAAGGATTGATGCATTCGAGATGTGGTGCTGGAGACGGATGTTGGAAATACCTTAGACCGCTAAACGCAACAATGCATCAATCCTATCGCAGCTCAAAATTAAAACACGATTGTCCACCATATGCCACCAACGTATTTTTTCGTATTTCGGCCACATGGTGCGCAAAGGCGATGAAAGTTTGGAAATCTGATTATAGTTGGGAACACGGAAGGAAAACGACTAAATGGTCGTTCACCAACAAGATGGTCCGATCAAGTAAAAGACTCATCGTCCTCCAAGTTTTACAGAAACCAGTGGAGGCAGATCATTCGCTCTAGAAGCAAACCCGACGTTGACCAAGATCCTCAGACATGAGGATAATGCCTCCAAAATTGTGCTGTGGAACTAGACTACAAGTAACATCTCTCCGCCGCAATGTTATTGAGGCCAAAATATTTACTGGTTCTGCCAGAGGAGAAACAGTCTTCTTGCCGCGTATACCATTGATCCCAAATCACCTTCCGTTTGAATTTAAAAGATAACAGTTCCTAATTAAGGTTTGTAGTCACAGGGAAAAACTCTGAAATTTGCTAGAGTTGATTTGCGGCAGGACTGTTTCAGTTTTATGTGGCATCCTCGCATATGATCTACCTGAACTATTGTCAATTACACACGTAGTGGCGGACAATAGCCATGAACAAAGCTCTATATTGTTACAATGATTAATATCTAGAAAAAAGAAATAATCTACGCGGACGAAGTCGCGGGCTATAAAGCTAGTGTTATATATGATGCACCGGTGGCGAGATATCGAATTTTTATTAAAATGGATAATGCTCACAATGACTTTTAGGCGTAGTAGAGTGTGACGACGAGAATTAAAAATTATAAGAATTTATATTGTAAAGATTTGCAAAGAGGCTTATTAAGGCGCGGACTGACTACGATTTTGACAGGACTCGTTCTTCACTGGAATAGGGTTGAAAATGGTAAATCATAAATGTGTCGACTCTATGAAATGGACTGTTATTTACGGGTTTTCTTTAGATTATACAGAATATACGCATTAAATTGAATAAGTGTCCGGTTAACATTCTAATATAATTCTGTATCTTATATATTCTTAAAAATAAAATTGTTGTCATCGCTGAAAATACGGAGAATTTCGACGCGAAAGATTTTTTTAGACGTAACTTACGATTTTTTTATTGGGAATATCAAAGCACTTTTTAATATTCTATTCGGTTAACATTTTTCTCAAAACCCTCTTCTATCCACAGTATTTTTTTGTGTTAGTTATTTCATTGCGTTACGTCATACTCGACTCTCAAAGAAACCCATTTTTGAGATTTGAGCTTAGACCCGGCCTTAAGTTATGCTTAATAAAATAAAACCTACAAAGAAAATATCTAGTAACAATAATAGCTAAGAATATAATATAAGAACAGTGAATTATTTACAAATGGCCGTATCCATCGATATAATTGTATTCTACTAGCATTCTACTATAATTATACACAGCGTTCCCAATATTCACTCGGTTCGAATTAACTGAACTGCGTTCCGTTCACCTTACTTTAGTGTGCCTTCGACATTCATGCAGTGTGGGCGCGTACGGAGCGGCATTAATAATACAAGAAATCAAAGTCAAGTTAACTTATTTGTTTTTCAAGTGAATAAATAGGTAATAATATCGTAATATCACAATAGAAAAAATATTTCTTCATTTAAATGCCACGACTGCGGTGTAAATTCTATATGAACGACACGTTGAACGAAACGCGTAGGCGCTATGAAATTCATTGGTGCTTAAGATGTTTTTAATCCTGCTGTCATCAAGCTCGACGGATTTTTTGTTCGGAACGTGAAATCTAATAAAATACATATATTATATCGATGGCCGTATCCTAACCTTCTGTTCAGCAACGACGATTTATTAAAAAGCCGCACGATTAAAAATGTAATCTTATTTATATTGTATTAATAAGACTAGTCTATCTATAAGCAAGTAACAAAATAAGCAATCAATGGCTGAGAGGGAGAATAAGGAAAATATTTTGGCATACGGGACATTTTCAAAAAGACTAAGGACGTATCAACCAATCATGAAATTGATACCGATTACCATAAGAACAATAAATTTATCAAAATGTCCATTTCATAACTCTAATAATGTAAAAAATAAAAATGCACTTATTATGTTCTTTTTGACAAGCGCATGTATACAGATATATGGATGACGTAATTTCCGGTGTCAATAAAAAGCGACGTGGTGTCACCTTGGGACACTGGGGGGAACTGAATATTTTCGCGATTGCGTCTTGTATATAAAGCTTCACTTGACATTTCATAGAAAAATGTATGGACAAATGGCGTCGCAAAATTGATGCTTATTAATAAATAAATTACGTTATTCTCGTACAAAAAAATTAAAATGTGGCCCCACGGATCTGTTGTACATATATTTGTGATTCGATTTAATATAAATTTATTACAAAAAGGATTGTTATTTTGATGGTATCACTAAAGAGGAAAACCTCGATTTTATGATTTTTGTAATAATCATAAGGTTTTTGCTATTTATAAAAGTAAAATTAAAAAAAAGGGCCAACACCGATCTGTTAATTGGTGTCTTGGCTTTATGATTATGTTCATATAATACTATTTCTTTCATGTTTTCATTCATAAACCACTAAAATAGCGAACCCTGTTTATGACGTTTAGCTTACATACCGCCCTTAATTGTTCGATGTTATTGACTGATTCATCAACGGATGATTTATAACATAGGCATCCACTAAGAAGGGTTTTTTGGAAATTCAACCTTTAAGGGTGTAAAACGAAAGGATTTTCGTTTGTATGAAAAATCACATTGGTTATTTTTTATTTGAAACTTGGCTTGATTTCTTACCTAGATCCATTCTATTTTTTTTTATTGCGACAGTAAGTCTGTATGTTTATTTGTTTGTTACGCTTTTATCATGAAAGGCAAGCAGATATGGATATGGGCCTATGGTATGGAGATGGACATAGACTTTGGTTCCCGGGAACGCGGGTGAAACCGCGTGGGACAACTAGTAGGCTATAAAAGGGGCCCTTTTTATTTTTGAGGTACCAAACTCTAAAAAGTGTTATTGACGAAAAAAACACCACTCACCTATTAGACTAAGCAGTCCAGGCCAATAAGACTCCAATGACTGGAAAATGGGCAGAGTGACGTGCCCACGCAGCATGGTCGCCCACACAAACCAGTCGTCCTTTTTTAGGTACTTCTCGATCGACTGACGCGCCTCCATGAACATCGACATAAGCTCTGGTTTCTCAAGCAGTATTGCACCTTAGAGTAAGCATTATGAATATTGGAGCTGTTGCTTGCTGCATAAAAGGAAATCAACTTTGTGTTTGGGTTATATTGAGAAATGGTGGATGGAAGTCAAAAAATAGAATTTATATCTAGCAATAAATTCTGGAAGCATACAGATTTTTGCTAGGTGATATAGGCCCTAGAACCATTCTGACATGGCCAATATAACCAACACAATCAGACAAATATTGATAAAAAATATTTACACTCAGAATTCATATCCATGATCCTGAAATTAAAGAAGGATTTTCCCAATTTGGATCACCACATTGAAATTATTGCCTCGTTTGGGTAATTCTAAAATAGTATAACTAACCTTTGACTAAATATTCATAATAGGAATCGACTCCTCCACCAATACCAGCATCCTGGGCAGTCCATCTGCCCGTCATCACATCTATATGGTTTCCCAACAGTCCTATTGGTGATTTGTGATGATATAGTGCCATTAGAGCATTGTAAGCTACCTGAAATTAATTATATCACTTAAGTTGGTTTAAAAAATATGATGTACTATATTGGCTGGCATTAAAATTTTCTTGACTTTATATTAGAGTTGATACTGCTCTCCGTCTGGTTATATGGAATCTAACTATGGGGAAGTGCCAATAATTCCAACATCAGTATGCTGCAAATAATGCAGAATATGTTCTAAGGGCAATAGCAAACATTTCCTGGATCAACAAAAACACTGAAATCCACCAACTTCTTCATATGTGCCCTGTGAAGGAGGAAATCCATAACACTTGCATCAAATACCGACAGCGACGAGAGAACCATCCTAATGTGCTTGCTGCTAATCTAACCTGCCAAGCCTATACAAGACACCTCAAGAGAAAAGCATTTTCTAGCTTAAGCAACAAAAAAAAGATGCCTTCACTGGAGGGCTCATTCCTCCAATCAATAAGTGACACAAAAAGTTTGCTTTAAGTTACTAACAGATCGCAAACAAGCTCAGTAATTAACATTATGTAATAAAAATGTTATTATAGATGGGATACTGCCCAAATATGATTTTACAAATATAAGTGAGTTACTACTGAGTAGACACAACTGACTTGTTCTAGTGATAGTGAGTGGTTGTTCTTTCTTAGTGCAAGTAGTATAGACAAAGAGGTTCTGCCATTTCATCCCACCACTATATCGCTTTATACATGATGAAGCCAGCATAATGGAAAATTATTTCTAACAATATTTAATTAACAAGTCACCAGACACAATTACCTCTTCATAAAGAGGATCTCCAGTGAGTCGACTCAAGGATCCAAACTCAATAATGAATGTCCCAACGCCTGCTGTACATGTCACACTGGTTTCTCCAGGTGGCACTCCTGATCTGAGGTTTATTGTACCATATGGCATCCCAGTAGTTGTATCAAAGGCAGCTATTAATCTCTGAGCAACATCCTCAGCCAAACGGAGAAGTGGACCATTGCATGGCCAACCTGGCTCTAATTTCATGCCAGTTCTGAAATATTAAGGAAAAAGTATGAGTGTTGTTTACATGTGCATAGACATCGGCACAAACATTTTAAAGATAAAATGGTCATTATAGATACAAATTGAGACCTACCAAAAGGTGCACTACAGCACTATCAGTCAAGCTATAGTACAGAAATTTATTAATGAAATTGACGGGCCAGTTAGGGCAATTGGTTAAGATTCACCTGACGCTCCGCAGGTTGTGGGTTCGATTCCCACAGGACATGCATTTCTGTGCATAAACATGTCTGTATGTCCTGAGTCTGGGTGTAATTATTAATATTAAGTATGTATTTACAAACAAAAAGTAGTATATGTATTATATCAGTTATCTGGTTTCCATAGTACAAGCGCTGCTTAGTTTGGGATCAGATGACCGTGTGTGAGGAATGTCCCAGGATATTTATTTAAATAATGTTCATAAACAACTTACTTGTGTGATAAAAGATGTGCACTCAGCAGACCTCCAATAATTCTTATATTTGTTTCAAATACAGAAACATTGATATCTGTGTCGAAGTTCTTTTTCTGCAACACAATGTCCACTACTCTGTTGAACTCTGTATAGTTGCCCATGATGGCCAGAGTGTCAAGTGCATCAATGAGGGTGAGGGAATAACTTCCCCATGTATCTACACCATCGCAGCTCAGGGGACGAAGCTCATCATACGGATATGCATATCGCAAGTAACTATCATAAGCATGTTGAAACATTTCACGAACTTCCTCCCTAAAATTAATATTAAGTGTTGTAGTTAAATATCATTTGTTCCAATACAAACTTATTTAGTATATCATTATAAGCTGTTATGTATAACTGTTAAATTATTTACCTTAGTCTTAAAATATCAGCTTTCTTGTATACTCTAATTGTGGAACATATATCACAGCCATTGAACAAAACAAAACACAGCACAATAATGAATTTAAACATGTTTTTAAAATATATTTTCAAGTAAAGGTCTAATCATAGGTATACAATTTATAACATTTATGTAGTAGAGGTTGGCTTATTGGCTATAACTATATTTCTTGTATAATATAGTCAAAGGACAATGGCGAAATTGGACCTAGCTGCGTATAACGACATAATATATATCAAAAAATTGCTTTATTAAAGTTAAATTAAATAACATAATTCAATATTTTTCAGGACTAGCAGTGATATATATGTACTCTTTAGTGAAAACTAAAGAGCTCTATGCCGTTGCCTTGACATTGTGTTATTATTATGTGTCAATGAAAATGTAACTTGTTTTTTAGTAAATAAAAACCTATTATCTTAGGTTTTGCTATCATTTCAATTTTATTTACTAAAAATAACGAATTAATCGAAACATGGATCGCTATTTAAGACCCGAAAGGTTTGATGTCGATCCGAGCAGCAGCTCCGCTTCTCATGAATGGGAGCACTGGAAAAAGACTTTTCAAAATTTTCTTGTCGCACGTCAATCAGCACTGCAACCAGCGGCGGCGGACGCAATAGCCCCCGCGCTGACCGATGGACTCAAGCTGCAGCTTCTCGTCAATCATGTTTCATCGCAAGTATACACCTACATAAATGAAAGCACTACTTACGATGGTGCCATAGCTATACTAGATAGAATCTTTATTAAACCTAAGAACATTATTTATGCCAGACATTCGCTTGCAACGAGAAAGCAGCGAACCGAAGAAACAATTGATATGTACATGCAAGCGTTGAAACAATTATCCAAAGACTGCCAATTTACTGCTGTTGACGCTGATACTAACAAAAATGATAATATACGGGACGCCTTTATTTCCGGAATAATATCTAATAAAATAAGACAACGGCTCCTCGAAAATCTATCTCTCTCACTTACCGAAGCATACAACCAAGCACTTTCTTTGGAAATGGCTGAAGTGAATTCGCAAAACTTTAATTCTTCTTCTGTCAACGCAATACCAAATGAAGTTAAAGTTATAACGCCGCCTTATGTTGAAGAAAACACTGTAGCTGCCACATTTCACAAACGAAAATGCTTTTTCTGTGGAGGACGTGTACATCCTCGTAAAATATGCCCAGCGTTAGAAGCTACCTGCCAATTATGTGACAAAAAAGGTCACTACGCTACTGTGTGTCGTAGCAGGAATTTACGTAGTGCCGCTGCGTTGGAGAAAGGCGAGTATTCCGCGTGTATCAGCGCCGCTTCACCATTATCGCTAAGAAAAGCAACAGTACCTGCCTTTATCAAGGGTATTCGAGCAGAGGCGCTATTAGATACTGGTAGCTCCATGAGCTTTATCAACGAGGACTTCAGTAAGCTCTGCCAACTTAGACGAAAACCTTGTGAACAAATGATATCTATGGCTTCTTTGAATCATACATCTCAAGTTGCTGGTCAAATTTATCAAACAATTACTATTGGCAAGCATATTTACGAAAACATTAACCTGCTCATAGTTAAGAATTTGTGCGCAGATATTATTATTGGCCACGATGTTTTAGACAAGCACTCATCTTTGGAATTCGAATTTGGTGGACCAAAAGAACCTTTAATCGTATGTAATGTGGCTGAAGCATATGTGCCCGCCGTACCCTTATTCGCCAATGTATCTCCAAACTGTAAGCCAATAGCAGCGAAGTCTCGCAGGCACAGTGAAGATGACAAACAGTTCATTGAACAAGAAGTGCTCAAACTCTTAGCAGAAGGTATCATTGAAGAGAGTCAGTCACCTTGGCGCGCACAAGTATTGATATCAAATACCGAGAATCATAAGAAACGCCTTGTAATTGATTACTCACAAACGATTAACAGATATACAGAGCTGGATGCATACCCCTTACCAAATATAGAGGAATTAGTATCAAATATTTCAAAATACACGATCTTTAGTGCTATAGATTTGCAAAGCGCTTATCATCAGGTACCAATTTTACCCGAAGAAAGACCATATACTGCCTTCGAAGCGGTCGGAAATTTGTACCAATTTAGACGAATTCCTTTTGGTGTTACAAACGGTGTGTCCAGTTTCCAAAGAACTATTGACTGGGTCATAAGGAAAGAACAACTTAAGGGCACTTATGCGTATCTTGATGACATAACAATATGTGGAAATACGCAAGAGGAGCACGACAAAAATTTAGACAAATTCTTACAGGCAGCCACGAAATATGGACTTACACTAAACAAAAGTAAATGTAAATTTTCGCAGCACACGATAAACATTCTTGGATACAATATTTCAAATCACGTTAGAAAGCCTGACAACGATCGCCTAAAGCCTTTAATTTCTCTACCTCCACCGAATGATATATCTTCTCTCAGAAGGGCATTGGGTATGTTTGCTCATTATTCCAAGTGGATTCCTAATTTTTCAGAACGAATCAGATTCTTGTCAAAAACAGAAATGTTTCCACTAACAACTGACCAAATTAAATGTTTCGAAGAGCTAAAGACTGACATAGCAAAGTCTACCGTTCATGCGATAGATGATAAATTTCCATTTACCGTCGAAACTGACGCCTCTGAACATTCAATAGCGGCCGTTTTGTCGCAAGCATCTCGGCCTGTCGCATTCTATTCGAGAACATTAAACACCAGTGAACAAAACCACTCTGCGATTGAAAAGGAGGCTTATGCAATTGTAGAATCGCTGAAGAAATGGCGCCATTTCCTCATTGGCCGACCTTTCCAATTAATCACTGATCAAAGATCAGTTTCGTTCATGTTTAATACCAAACATTCTAGTAAAATCAAAAATGAGAAGATCCAGAGATGGCGCCTAGAACTTTCTCAATTCAAATATGATATTGTCTACAGACCAGGTAAAGATAATTTCGCGGCGGACGCACTTACACGAGTATGCGCTACGACCGAATCTCGAATGACAAAATTAACATCTCTTCATGAAGCATTATGCCATCCTGGTGTCACAAGAATGTATCATTGGATAAAAACAAAGAATCTTCCTTACTCGCTGGAAGAGATTCGACACATGACAAATTCATGCCGCATTTGCTGTGAGATTAAGCCCAGATATTATAGAAAAGAACACGAAGCTCAGGCAAAACTTATTAAAGCTACTTCTCCTTTTGAAAGACTGGCAATGGACTTTAAAGGGCCACTTCCATCAAGTACGAATAATAAATATCTATTAGTGGTAATTGACGAGTACTCACGCTTCCCCTTTGCTTTTGCATGTTCTGATATGACAGCAAAGACGGTTATAATGCATCTAAATAATTTATTTATGATTTTCGGATTCCCCACCTACATTCATTCAGATCGCGGGACATCATTTCTAGCCGGAGAAGTACAGGAGTTTCTTAATTCACGTGGTATAGCCACAAGTCACTCCTCTCCTTATAACCCTCGAGGTAACGGACAAGTGGAGAAACTAAATTCCACCCTGTGGAGGACCATACAGTTGACCACAAAGACGAAAAATATTCCCATAGAAAACTGGGAACGTGTCTTGCCGCAGGCTCTTCACTCTATTCGCTCTTTACTTTGTACAGCTACAAACTGCACGCCTCATGAACGTTTGTTTGTCCATCCACGAAGATCATCAAATGGAACTTCGATTCCCTCGTGGCTCACTAGTTCGGGTCAAGTTCTTATTAAAAGGTTTAATAGGGCTAATAAATACCAAGATCAGGTTGAAGAAGTCGAACTCTTACACTCTAATCCAGATTATTCCTTGATCCGCTATACAGATGGACGCGAAGTAAACATTTCCAACAGATACTTAGCTCCTGTACCTGAATCAAACTCGAGACCTGAAAGTAATTTAGATCCAGCACCTGACTCAGAATCAACACGAGAAAGCTGTTCAACTCCAACGAATGAATCAGATTTAACGGCTGAACCTGAACCTGAACCAACCGTCGACTCTCACGAGTCTCAACCGGTTATTCAAGAGCCAGTTGCTGATCTGAGGAGGACAACTAGAATCAGGAGACAGCCCAACTATTTGCAAGACTATTATTGTGAAGGACCTAGGCGGGGAGAATGATATATATGTACTCTTTAGTGAAAACTAAAGAGCTCTATGCCGTTGCCTTGACATTGTGTTATTATTATGTGTCAATGAAAATGTAACTTGTTTTTTAGTAAATAAAAACCTATTATCTTAGGTTTTGCTATCATTTCAAGCAGTATGTCTAGAAAATAGAAATATACATTTATATATTTTAGGCTGTTAGTTAAGCTGATTGTGATTTGGAACGCACCCATAATGTCGTTCCATGTTCCTTTGAACGTTGTTCAAAACAACATATGTCCACAATGTTTTTTTTATATTTGAAACATTTCTGTTAGTCATAATAATGATAAATAATTTTATTTTTAACAGAGTTTCGTTGAAAATGTCATTGCATTTATTAATACAAACTCTCTATGAGAAAAAAAAACTTTTTAACACTCTATAACACGATGTTATATTTTTTTACGTCAAATCAAACGCGTACTAGTCTATGGTCAGCGAGCCCTTTGAGTGAAGTTGATTGATCGACTTTTTGACGAGAAATTATAATATAACTCGACACTGGCAGAAATAAGTCCTAATTTGGATTTGATTGCCAAACTTAAAACTAATAAGAAGTTGATTGATTTGTCTGACATTGTGTGACTGTCACACAATTCAAAAGGTACTTTCTTTTTGTGCGCATTCCTTCGGTTTTTGGTTGACTCCTGACTACACCACGACCCTTTGCTTTTCTACGGATACCGATTTCTTTTCTACACGTGACTACGGCATTTGAATGGACCTTAGATAATCGACAATTGGCTGTGTTATTTGGATTTGCATGAACGCAATATAAATCCACTGGCAGATTGTCATTGGATTTTATTTTGATGAATAAAAACCTAAATAAAAATGACCTTGTTTTATTGAAAGCCTGTGCATGTCCCGATACTTAAAAGTACCTACTACCTACCAGTAGGATATACCTACCTGGGTAAGTACCTATCCTAGAAACAATTGTTAGGTACTTAAATAACATATTTATTCAGCATCTATCTGTCTCTATTGTCTACAAAACTAGTGTAAAATCATAATTAATCGCTTGGCTCGCGGTTAAAAATATAACAATGACATCATTTGTTATAATAGGACGCGCGTCCCTCGGTAGAACTAAATGGATTTCATCCACATTTTTAAAATGTACTTATAATAGGTATATCGAACGTTACTCATTTGATATGTCAAAATCAGCATAACCTATAAAACCTTTTAACTCAAATAAAAAAAAACTGCAGCTTTTTTGTTAAAATATTTTTTAAAAATAGCATAACAGTTTATTAATCTACAGGAATTCAACAGTGGTTGTCATATACGTTACAAAAAAATTTAGGTCCAAGCATGTATGGAATCTTGCCATTCTCCTTTACACTGGCATTCTGTTATATTTAAAATATTTTAGGTATTTTTAATAATTATGCTCACAATAATTTACAATAAATATATTTATATGTACCTAATCTGTATATATTAAAATATATTTATTTATATTTGTTTTTACAGGTGTAACGCAGTGTTGCCAATCCCGAAGGAATTTTTCCTCAAGTCAGTGCTCACAACCTGAAGCCGGCAGCTATCGTACCAGAGCCGTAAAATTATCGTATATGGATCAAAATTATCGTATCCATCAGGAATATGGCTAAAATAATTTAAAAAAATCATATGAATTGTGACAATAATATGTTGCAAATGCTTTATAGTTTAAATCTTGTAAACTTGTGTTTTTTAAATGGAAAAAAAAACAAATTAAATGTTCGACGTATGGCACAGACCTGAGCTGGGCCCTCGTCCACTTCGAGTGTGATGAACGCGCTAACATTTCGAATTTATGAAGAAGAAAATAATGTTAAAGGATAGAGACACATGAAACAAATATAGCATATTTTTAAAAAGTTTAACTAATAGATTCTATATTTGCGAGAACACAATACACAAATATTAATTAAACTTAACATTTTATATACAATTTTTAATCTTTTCCGTCAAAGAGGAACAAAAATACGCAATATCTGTGTCATCATCAGCCTATAATGTCCCACTGCTGAGCACAGGCCTCCTTTCACAAATGAAGGTGAAAGGGAATGGGCAATACTCCACCACGCGTGCCCACTGCGGATCGGTGGAGGTAGGCTAGTGGTCAACCTACTGTTGGAATTTTTCAAGCCGCCTAGGAGGCATCCAACTAGCTTAACGACTATCACAATTAAGTGATAACCGGGACCAACGGCTTTTACGTGCCTTCCGAAGCACGGAAACGCTCGATTTGAAATACCACTAGGCGGTCACCCATCCAGGTACCGACCACGACAGGCGTAGCTTAACTTTGCCGATCGATTAAGAACGGCTAATCATGCTACACCACGAGCGCTTCTGTGTAAATCTGTGTAATCATAAAATTTTTCATTGGAATGGAAATTATCGTACGATAGTCGTGTACCATCGTACGTCGTACGTAGTCATGAAATTATCGCACATGTACGATAATTATCGTACGGTTCCGAACACTGCCTCAAGTTAATTTTAAAATCCTGTATTTTTTTGCATACCTTTGAATGAATGAATGATTAATTAAAATGAATCGTAGCCAAAAAGCACCATATAAAACTTAGAACCTAATTTAGAAAATAATTGGTATACTTTATAATAATAATTTATAATAGTGGGGAGTGTATGTGTGCGTGGGGGTGCGTTGTGTGTGGGGTTGAGTGGTTGTACTTTAGGCTAAGGTATAACATTAAATAGATAGTAACTGGTGCCTTAGCTAGGATAACCTGTGTCATAGGCATAGTATTATGTACATAATACTAAATGCACCAAACTGAAGGGATACACAAATTATCATTTTCATACAATTAAAACAAATATCATCTTAAAATAATCTATATAAAAGAAAAGTAAAATAGACTTAAATAACTAATTATACCACATTTATTTATGTCACGTATGTAATGTGACTATCTGCCTCAAATCCATCTCAAATCTGACTCAATCTGACTATAAGCCAAAGGCATGCAGTGTTGCCAACTCTACCAAATCAATTCTCGCTAGATGGCTGGTCCAAAAGTCGCTAGAAATCGTCAAAAAATAAAATTTCAAGAACTCGCTAGATTTTGATGATTGTTGAAAAGTTAAACTCAAAATAATAAGGTATTCAAACATCCATCTATCATCATCAATTCAAAAATCCAACAATATAACATTATAGTTAATTATTATGAGCTCGAAACTGCAAAACTAGGGGATATTTTGTTAATTAAATCGGATAAAACCAAAAAGTTCATAATGCTCGTTTAAGGTGCGCGTCCATTCAAGGTACTACGGGGGAATACCCTGAATCTGTGACAAACATTCATTCAATTTCATTCACTCATCATAAAGAAAAGGACTGAGAAAAATGAATGAGAGACTTGGATATACTTCTAATATACTTCTAAGTCTTAGATTAAGGATTAGGTAGATAGGCTGTCAGCGAATGGCGAAGAAGATAGCGATAATTCGACATAGTTACATATAATACAGCTACGTACAATGAATAGTGCCATACTTACACTTTCACCCCATTATGTGGGTAAACCAAGGATGTTAAAAAAAGTCGGATATATTCTCGCCAACAAAAAAACGGTGTCACTCAAGTCGGCCACCACGCTGTACGTACAAGCCGGCACGCACACATTAGTTGAGCACGGGTAATCGACTCTGTGTAAACGGCGACAGAGTCTAGTTTCCAGCGGAATGGCCAATATGTGTGCGTGAAAGGTGGCCGACTCCATAGACACAGTTTTTCGTTAGCGAGAATATGTCTTCCGTAGTCTTTACACTAAAAAGGGTAAACTGGTATTGGGTATTTTGGTTTTACTACGAGTCGTAATTTTATCAATGGTGTGGCAGGTGATATTGTTATAACTTTATAGAAGTCATCATAAAACACGGGAATGATGAAGTATAGTTTAATTAAGACCTAATTATACAAAATAAAAAGGTACTAGAAGATTTTCTTTGTATGAGTTGTGACTTATCACGTTTTGACCGCAACCTCCTCTTGTATTGATTGTATATACTGTACTGATAGGTGATGTATTCTGAAGACACATTAATACCTAATTATCCTTTGCTTCCATATAAACTCGCAAATTTTCACATTTAGAGAGTAACTCTAAATGTGAAAATTGAATGGTTGAGCCATGCGGATCTGAAAGAGAAAAAATATTTGATTTCATGATACATGCATGACTCATGCAAAAAAATATTTTGACATGACATAATCGTCGTTATTTGTAAGTTATTATTTCCGCGTCAGGCGAATTCAAAACAATTACTTTTTATGTATCAAACTTACCTATAAATATAACTATGAATGGTTCTTTATGAAAACTACAAAAAATAAAACACGCTATTTAAAGTGGTAAAATTTATAAAATGTTGGTATCCCCATCAACTTATAATCCGACTATTTACCAATGACACATAGTACCATAGTTAACCACCCCACAATAACAAACCTCACACTTTGGTCGGTTAGCACTAAAAACAAATTTTGTTGATCATCGTATTTCGACGAAATTATCTATTAAATTTGCATGATATTGACAGAAAATACACTTGAGTATAGTAATCCTTTGATTTCCTTACTGTACCAGTTAAAAAAATCTACATACCGATGAAAGGTTATGTTTGGTTAATTTCGTTCACTACGGCTTTTACAGTCAATTACACAACAATTCACCATCACTGCACACTAAACAATATATTTGAGAATATAAAAAAGTCACAAATAACATTCGATTAGCACATTTCACAGCTCTCATCAACAAATATATTTTGCAACCAGAAACTTGCTTGCCATCAACGAGTTCAACGACACCGATTTTGACACTGATGTCAAGAATAGAAACCTATACGCGAGATAGGGACAAAAAATATGCTCAGTCCTGCTCTCACATACACGTTTTGCCATATACGTATCTCGTTTTCGTAATTATTATTATTTTAGTGACCAATCTACCTAATCCTTAATCTAAGTTCTAAGTGTATTTTTTTAGTGTTGTCAGGTGAAATACCATACATCTTTGGTATTTCAAAAATAGTTAAAATTGTACTAATATTATACTATTTGGTAATATACTATAAATTATACTAATATCATTCTGCAGGGCCTCAAGTATACCAGTTTAGTAAGTAAAATTGAAAATTGAATCACATTAAAAAAGCGCGAGAAAAGTCGCTAGATTGTTTTTGTCACTAAATGAAAATAAAAAGTCGCTGTTAGTGTCAAAATGTCGCTTAATCTAACGACAAAGTCGCTAAATTGGCAACACTGAAGGCATGGAACAAATGTCATAGAGCTTTGCCATAGACTGAATGCAAAGTCCTAGATCTGCAATGTAATGCGATTGGTCCAAATTTAAATAAACATAGACAAAAGAATAACGTAAACTGCAACAGCTGAAATATCTAAAATGTCTGTTGTCCGTTGACGCTATAGTAGCGTTTTGTGGGTGATTTCTGCTAGAAAACCAGTTAATTTTACGTATTTCCTCCTATTTCTTATAATAATGAATTTTTAATTCGATCGTTAAGTATATTTTTCGATTTGGCTGCCATTGTTGCATACGCGTATCCCGCGTTTGAAGCTTGGTACTTTATAATTTGGTTTTGTTTACGGAAGTAGCGGTAGCAATGGCATTCAGAATTCACGAGGATCAAGAAAATACTGCCTTGGGGCTACGAAAGGAAAATGCTGATATATTTGTAGCAAATCAGCGGCGTGCACTGGTTGACCTCAGCCACTTTACTTGCAACCAGAATCGGAATATCAAACTTGTAAGTTGAGAAATTTGTCATCATTGGTCACTAACATCGTTTGTAACGTTTTTATTTATATAATGTTTGTCCTTAGCCGGGATTGACGAACGGTACTTGTAAAGTTCACGAAGAGAATAGAACAGTCCGCCAAATAAAAAATGAGAAGAATATCGTCCCACCCGTGGCGCAATTTCGCGCCTTCAGCGTCTACGAGGACAAACCGTCTGAGGTGAACGCAGAGGTGAAGAAACGCGAGCCAACATTTAAACCCTTTGTAGCGAAAGAAATAAGAAAAGATAACCTCTTCATAAATGCCGCTGAAAATGTTAGAGTTCAACAGGCTCAAGCTGAGAAAAAACCAGATCGTCAGAAAGAAGCACCTCCACTTAGGTAAGTTGGTTTTAACATAACCTCAAACCATCAACCTACCCTCTTATATATTACTGTAGTTACAATTAAAATGCTCAAGTTGAAACACCACTAGGTGGCCACCCATCCAGTTACCGATCTCACTGGGGGTAGCTTAAATTTGCAGATCTATTAATAACAAAATAAAGGATAGATTGGAATATAGAAAATGGCAGATCACTATAAAACTATCTTAACTTAAAACCACAGTTTACCCACATTCCCATTCTCACACACATTCACATTCTCTACTTTTGGTTCTGGATACAAAGTATCCTCTTTTATTCTAGGGTATTATGATCTATATGAGTGGCACATTTTGTCCAAATCTGTACAGTTATTATGGTGTGATTAAGGAACAGAAAAATCACAATCACATATTATATCTAGACACGCTCAAGCCAAGAAAAGAGAACTGGCGAGCAGCACCCATAACAAGCACCTTTAACTGTGTGAAGCCACCATTATCTGGTTAAAGGCTTCACTCTGAAACAGTGCTGGATTAAAGCCATAGCAGTTGTTAGCAAATGCTATGGGCCATGTACATTATGAGATTATCCAGATATATGTATAAAATATATTACACATAGTAAGTAATTTGCACTAGGCACATGCTGCCTAATAAGGCAGACAGATATTGATAGCTGTTCAGATTATTTAGGATGTTAATATTATGTAAAAGTTTTAATGAATCAACTAACACAAACAACTGAATAAACTAGAAAGCATAGTTAAGATTATAAGATTTGTTTTTAAAGGCCACTGACTCTTCTAATTTGGGTTTATTATCAGGCTCCCATTACAAGAAAAGAAAGATGTTGTGGAATCCCCAATGTCAGTGGTGGACTCAAGTATTCTTTCGATGTCAATCTCCAAGAATGAGAGCCAGATTATTGAAGATATTGATGATGAAGACACCACCACTGTGGCACAGACTGACCGTGAGATGTTCTTCCATGTGGCTGAGTATCGCCAGGAAATATATGAGTATATGAGGGAGATAGAGGTGAGTATATTCTTATTTTCTTACTGGTAAAAAATATACATAGAACAAGAAAAAGTCCCAATTGATATAAGATAACAATAAATAATCAAATGACATCTTGATCAGATATACATCAATATCACCATTTGACAGAACTGAGTAGTTCACTATTATGGCAAAAAGGGGCCAACACACATCAACATATTAGTGAATCCAACTGAGTTTGTGTCATATTACAATTACAGTTTTTGATTTCAAAATTGTCAAACAAATTATGAAGATTTAAATATAATATATTGTTGCACAAACACAATGTTAACATAGGTAACCATAAGTTTGTTGTCCCATATTTAATTTTAGCTGATATTTATAATATTTCTTTTCTTATTTTTAAGTTTGGCAACCAAATTCAAATTAGGACTTATTTCTGCCCATGTTGATTTATATTATAATTTCCAGTCACAATAAATCACTTTCACATATAGTTCTCAGTCAGTCACCATCCATAAAAGTCATGATTTACTACAATGGTGGTCATTTTACTAAAACTCTTCATGGACTTTTTGAGACAACTTGAAAATTAAAATGCAACGTCACTCTGCAAGTTCCCGCCAAAAAGTCCTAATATAATAGGTATTTAATTTCTAATCAATGGTTCATCTAGTTATGGTAGGTGATAAATGTGTATTGTGTATATCAGTGGTGGTCATGATGAGATGAGCATTTGGACAACTTTTTACTGAGATTTATGATGTAAGTTGTTCTTGTTCTTTATCACAATTAAATCCACTTTTTTTACTATAGATAGAATATCTTTTAACCACAATCTCAGTGTGGTAGGTATGTGATTATGTGGCCAAAGATAAACGTAGCAGGGAACTGGTTATCAACAGTAGTTGCTGGAACATACCAGTAGGGTGGAAAAAAAAAAACCCTTGAGGGTAGGAGTCAGTCCCTACCATTCTATAGTTTGCTGACGATGTTTTCCATCACCAATATCTTGAACTCCCATGAATTGACTCCACTAGCTTTTCCTTCATCAAATAACCCACGAGCTTCGACATGGCATTCAACCTCTGCCTCATGATGATGTTGAAAGAAAGAAAGAAAGAAAATTTACATGTTGAAAGTCCAATCAATAAGTGACACTCAAAAAGTTTGCTTAAAGTGCTTAAAGTTACAAAATGTTCACAAAATATGTTGAAAGTGTATCAGCTCATTGGGGACGGGGGAAGAGTGGGTAACGTGTGAATGATGGTCTGGGTGTTGCAAGCTTCCGTTATTATGCAACACCCGTGGCATCATAAGCGGCTACGATAACCGCTTACCACCAGGCGGGCCGGATGCTTGTTTGCCGGCTTAAACATATAAAAAAAAGAAAACAAAATACCTAGCTTAGTAAACATTGGTTTGACGATATCTCTTCTAATCATAGGTAAAGAACCGAGCCAACCCTCGCTACATGCGCAAACAGCCTGACATCACACACCTGATGCGATCCATCCTCATTGACTGGTTGGTGGAAGTGTGTGATGAGTACCAGCAGCAAAGTGAGACATTGCATCTTGCAGTGTCATATGTGGACCGTTTCTTATCTTACATGAGCGTTGTACGAACTAAGCTGCAACTAGTTGGGACCGCTGCTACATACATTGCAGCGTGAGTTATTTCGTATATCTATATATTAGAAACTTTTTAAAACAGCAGCTTACTTTAATGATTTATTGTTGTTTAATTGGCATTCCTAGTTTTAACATTGATAAAAAACAAAAGATATATACTTATCTACAAATAACGCATATTTTAATGCATCCAAGAATACGCTCAATAAATGGCTCTTAGGTGTAAGTTGAACTCAGTCACATAAAAACTTTTACCTTAATTTATAGAAAATACGAAGAAGTGTATCCCCCAGAAGTGACAGAATTTGTGTACATAACTGACGACACATATACGAAGCGCGAAGTGCTTCGCATGGAGCACCTGATCCTGAAGGTGCTCTCGTTCGATCTCTCCACGCCAACATCGCTTGCCTTTCTCTCACACTACTGCATATCCAACCGCATATCCAAGAAGACTTATCATTTGGCTGCTGTAAGTGTTTGCTTTGTATTCTTATTTGTATGTAGATATGCTTTCTATCCCAAAGCTTCACTCGTCATCCCCTATTCAAGGGATTCTATAGTTTTATTTTCGTAAAACATCTCAAAAACACAAAACTTTAGTTTTACATAGTTTATTGTGGAACAATAATTTTGGGAAAGAAAGAGCTTGCAGGGTTGTATGTATGTGACACGTTACACAAGGGGAAGTTTCTGTGTTACCTTTTTACGAACAGTGTGACACAGTATCTATTATCTAACTTGAATCGTAGCGTCTAATATACAATGTGTAACGAAAGGGTACCATAAAAGTACCCTTCTTCTTTGGTACTAGGAGCACAAAAAGCGAAAGAGATTTTTTTCTAATAATATTAGTAAGTGAAGTGTAAAGATTTTATTTCAATAAACTTGGAAGCAAAACTTTAGTCTGAATTTTTGAGTAATTTATTTTGAGTTATCGAGAAAAAATCCCTTAGGAGTCATAATACCGAGTACTTCAATTCCGCAACTAGTAGGTGATTTTGCTCTTATTATGAACATTAAGAGTGTAGTCCTTGAAAACTGCCAAAACGACTGTTACGGTTTGTAAGAAAAATCTTCGATATCGTACGTTTAAAAACATTTAAAAAGCATTTTACAATCTTAAAAGGTATACCTACAATCTTATCACGTTATATTTGTGAAATAATCCTTCATTTCCAACAAAAAAACTCGATAAAATCTCTCAAAACCACAAAATATACCTTTGCTGTTTGCAACATTTATAGTATTTCGAATGAATTGACTAAAATCTTAGTGGATAAATAAAAACACAAAAGGGTTGAACCCCAACGCTACCTTTTCAGTTTTTTACAATATCAATCCATAAAATATTAAAATATTCTTTGCTTTTGCATAAAAACCGTGCGCCATTTTCCATAGTAATTACTATGGAGCGGTTGTCATATTTTGAATTTGTATAAATTCGAATGCGCGCATAAAAATCATCCAGTGTCCTCCTCGAGTCCAAAGTGAGAGCACGTCGCTTTGATGCTCGCTGAAGGTCGCCACCGTCTGGTGTCATTGACATAAAGGTAGGTCGTGACTGCTGAGGTAAAATAAAGAAAGAAAATACATTTATTGATTTATCAAGGTACGAGATTTTATTTAATTTAGGTATTTGTACTAACTTATTCAATGTTTTTACATTTCTTATTAATTATTATTATTAAAGCCCGACCGGAAATATATGATGATACATAATAAAATTCTAAAAGGTATTTGATAGAACTCGGGATCACAAAACATGAATCTTCTCAAAATTTTGAAAACGTGTCCGCCATGTTGAACTTTTTAGACACTGCACCGATTGCTTTCAGAATCGATATTTGAGAGACCTTGGGGTCACAAAACAAGAATATTTTCTCAGAAGTTTGAAAAAGTGTCCGCCAATTTGAACTTTTTAGATACTGGTCCGATTGCTCTCAAAATCGATATTTGAGAAACCTTGGTGTCACAAAACAAGAATCTCTTCTCAAAATTTTGAAAAAGTGTCCGCCATTTTCAACTTTTTAGATACTGGTTAGGGAATGCAAAACCGTGGCAAAATGAAAACCGGTTTTTATTTCGGTTATGAGATGAAAAAACCGGTTAACCGGTTTTAAACCGGTTTTTTTAATGTTCGCTCGCTTTTTTTTCACGTTATTTCTATAGCTCGAATTATAGATAATAACCGTGCCTAACTGAGGAATTATTGTCAGTTAAAGTTAATGAAGTGGGTATAAAAGAAACATCAAAGACACCATCACCATTTGCCTGTCCTGTTCCCTATAATTTGGGATCGGCGCAATATGTACGCTTCTTCTATCCGTTATACCAACATTCACTCGTTTCTTACCAATATCATCTTTCACACAATCAATCCATCTCTTTTTCATAAAATTTATGGAAATAATCGTTTATTTAACTCTGTAGATCAGATACTCGTTTATATAGACTACACGGTTCGTTTATGTTTCGTAAGTTACAATATTAATTTCACACGGCACGGCACATGGCATATTGTAGCGGCACAGCAACTTGCGTGTACACTAAAACGTGGTTATTATTATACGAATGTTTTCCTTAGATAAAAAAAATATTACTTAGTTTTTGCTGTCGTGCAGACGGGTAAAAAATAACACCAATCATGACTGATTGCTTGCTTGCTGTCTGGCAGATACATAAGAGCCTTCGTTGATAGTAGTTGCTCCGATAGCATGACATTAATGCTGGCGTCCCGAAAGGCTCTAAATTATCCCCAACACTGTTCCTCCAGCATATGAATAATATACTCTCTATTGCCAGCATTCATTGCTATGCAGATGAAATTACATGGGACGCTCATTACACGAACCGTGCAAATATCTCACGTTCTATATTGGAGAAAAGACGCGAAGGACTTGTCTTAAATCGAGAGTACACAAACTAGTGACTCCGATTGGGGTCGACTAAACCTAGTCTATTTCAACCCCACTAAATCACACGCAAGCCTGCAATTCACCGTTGAGAGAAGTCCATTTGCTGTGTCTCCTCATTTCTAGAACATGTCCCTCAACATCACGAAAAGCATTGGGATCCTTCACGTTAATATTTGTAGCGACGTTCTGTTCCAAAGTCATCTACAAGATATCCAAAAAACTCGGTGTGATTAATAGATCGAAGCAGTACTTCTTATCGAGACAAAGACTGCAACTATATAAGTCGCATGTCTGGCCCAATTGAAGTAATGCTGTCTTCTGTGGGCACCTGGATACCAGCTTGGGTATTTAGACTCAGTTCAGCGACGTGCCGTTAGAATTGTCGATGATCCCGAGCTCACAAGTGTTTTAAAGCCCCTTAGTCTGAGGAGAGACTGCTTTCTTATGTGTGTTCAACCGCTTTTCCAACAGTGTTCTGAAGAATTAATTGACCTGATGCCCAGTTACCTTGATCCATCGTAGTCACCGATGGGGAGTCCATCCTCACACATTGGAACCAAAATGTTCTCATACTGTGTTTTAAAGAAGCTTCCTATCGTGGATGCTCAGGATGTGGAATGAGCTCCCCGCTTCAAAAAGGTTGAGGGTTGGTAACGTGCGAGTGATAACCGTTATGTTGCAAGAATCTATAGGCTAGAGTAACTGGTTATCATCAGGCGGGCCGTACGCTTGTTTGCTACCTAAGTATTGTAAAAAAAAGTTTTACATGTTTTATATCTATCATAAAAACAATCATTATTTTAAGTTATTTTCTTACCAGCTCAATAAACTACACATCAACACACTTCAGTTCATCACAAAAATACTCACTGCATTGCACTCAGTTTAAAAAACGGCGGCAAATCTTCCTTTTTTAGTTATTCCAAACATTGAAAGAAAAACCGAAAAAAATCGAAAAACCGGTTTTGGTGTTATGTGAAACCGGTTTTTCTTGTTGGTCAAAACCGTACCGAATAACCGGTTTTTCGATTTTCGGTGAAACCGGTTTTCATTCCCTAATACTGGTCCGACTGCTCTCAAAATCGATATTTGAGAGACATTGGGATCACAAAACAAGAATCTTTTCTCAAAATGTTGAAAAAGTGTCCGCCATGTTGAACTTTTTAGATACTGGTCCGATTGCTCTCAAAATCGATATTTGAGAGAACCAGTATCTAAAAAGTTCAAAATGGCGGACACTTTTTCAAAATTTTGAGAATAGATTATTGTTTTGTGACCCCGAGGTCTCTCAAATATCGATTTTAAAAGCAATCGGACCAGTATCTATAAAGTTCAACATGGCGGACACTTTTTCAAAATTCTGAGAAAAGATTCTTGTTTTGTGACCCCGAGGACTCTCAAATATCGATTTTGAGAGCAATCGGACCAGTATCTAAAAAGTTCAACATGGCAGACACTATCACAATTTTGAGAATAGATTCTTGTTTTGTGACCCCGAGGACTCTCAAATATCGATTTTGAGAGCAATCGAACCAGTATCTAAAAAGTTCAAAATGGAGGACACTTTATCAAAATTTTGAGAATAGATTCTTGTTTTGTGACCCCGATGACTCTCAAATATCGATTTTGAGAGCAATCGGACCAGTATCTAGGACCAGTAATTTTGACTAACGAACATTAATTCATTTATATACATATATAGTTATGTAATAAATCTAAAATGTTTTTGAAAATAGTAATTGCTGAGTTTATTACCGGCATTTCTCAGCAAATGCAACTTTCCAAACCGGTATTGATGATTTTGATTTGATTTACTACCATGACTTTTTATTTCAATAGAAAAAACCAAAAAGTAAAAGACACGTAAAAAATATCAATGGATCAAAACCATTTAATCGCCGCAATGACTCCCGGACTCACGCACACACGCGACTGAGCGTTCCCGCGTGTGCGTGGACGTGTCAAATACCTAATTCTGCCCGTTTCGATATTGATGCCGGCCTCTTAATAATTTAATTTATTTCAGACTTTTTAGTTTTATACAGAAAGAGTTGTATGTATTAGTAAGTAAATGAGCGGTACGGTAAAGGAAAGCTAACAACCATCGCAACTCTGTGATTTACGTATGGTAACGGCTCAGTACCTACTGCCCTTGCATTAAACGTGGTTTTTTGCAGTTTACGTCAAAATGGTAGCATAAAAGTAGTATAATATATATATACATATATGGAATAGTCTATTTACAAGCTTTCATTTGATATCCATATTGTTATAATAACGAAACTTTTATATTTAATACCCCCCCCTATTTTTTTATTCTTAGGCGCCATATAAAAATAATATACCCTATGACACTCCTCCAGTCAAGACGAATCTAACGACACCTCATATGCTTAAATCCATCAAGCCGTTTAGGCTGCAGAGCGGCACAAAGAAATAGACATACATACATACATACACTCGAAAAACATAACCCTCCTTCCGGGTCAGTCGGGTAATTAGGTACCAAAAATAGTATTCGCCATACCGTGCTCGTGCGGCGGGCGGGGCGGCGCGCGTGCAATGTCACCACACAGCATAGTACCTAGTTAACTACATTGTACGCGTGTGTGAAGCCGAGGCGGGTCGCTAGTAAGTTATAAGAATAATCTGTGGCAAAAATTTCAAGATTCTGGACCTTACGATCTAGTTGTGTGTGGATCAGTCATTACGCCATTTTCTCTTTGTATATACCTATATGGATTTAAGTAAGTAAAGGTAAAGTAGTTGTTAAGATTGATATAACAATAACACAGTTAATCAATATACTCAATAAAGAAAAATATCAAGAATGATCCGGTACTGCTTACCTAATTAGCACGAATCACGCGAACACTGTGGCTCCAACCTTTTCTATTGCCAATATTGCCATCTCTTTTACCACGGCTACTCGCAAACTGCGGGGCGGCGAGTGAATAGCTAATACATTGCGCTGTTTCTATAACATGCTTACTAATCTTACAGGCGCGAACTCGCACTGTATAAATAATTATTCCATTGCGCCGTAAATCATTGTTGTCTGTCTCAAAGCAATGTGTAATATAACTGTGAGACGCATCTGTGTAGGCAGAATGTGTCGATGTGTGAGCTCTATGAGAAATTACCACGCTCGAGGACTAGGCTCTTAAGAATCAATCACTGTGTTGTGCGCCCTTGACTTAGCCAATCAGAGCGCATGTGTCCTCAAATTAGCCAATCATCGGTAGTGGGGAATTGGCGGAATAGATTTCAAAATGTACGTTATTGTGCTTCTTTGGGTTAATTGTTCGATGTTTAGAGCTAAAACATAAAGACTCAATCCATAAATCTTATAATATATGTAGTCTTCAACCCTTTCGGTTACACGTTGTATATTTAAGATAGATAAAAAAATATTTGAGGCACATAAAACACTATTACAAATTACATTTGAAACAATGACATCTACAATAGTATAAAACTGTGTCGCAGATATCAACGCCCTCCTCTTAAATTTGTGTTTCTCCACCCCAGTACATATCAGAGCTGTGCCTGCTGGAAGCCGACCCGTACCTGCAGTACAAGCCGTCGGTGATAGCGGCCGGTGCGCTGGCGACCGCGCGGCACTGCCTGGTGTGCACCGAGTGTGGCAGCTCGGGCAGTAAGGGCGGCGCGGAGTGCCTGCGCGTGGCGTGGCCCGCGGCGCTGGTGCAGTGCTCGGGCTACTCGGTGGGCGAGCTGCGCGCGTGTCTCGGCGAGATGGCGCGCACGCACGCACACGCCGCGCTGCAGCCCTACCAGGCGATACCCGACAAGTATAAGAGTAACAAGTGAGTCATGATACATTTCCTATCATCATCATCATTAGCCTGTAATGTCCCACTGCTGAGCACAGGCCTCCTGCACACAAATGAGAGTGAAAGGCAGCGTTGCTAGATTTTTTTTCGGGCAAATCGGGATTTTGTAACATCTTGAGTAAAAAAAGCGGGATTCTATCGCCGAAAGCGGGACATTCTAAAAATAACCGGCCAAGTGCGGCAAATTTTATGATTCTAGATCAACGGGAAGCTAGATTCCCTTGCGAGCGTCATAATATGCGGCATAAGTATACGGCCGTATTGTTGGATTGCGTTGACTTTGAAGTTTGTCACTGTGACTTTGGCGCGGTATAAGACGCGTCACGGGAGAGCTGGTGCCTTTTCTGTGCAGAGGCACAGTTTACCATTAGGCATATGGTAATATTGTGGTAGTGGTGTCTTTATAATTTCCCACTTCTACGTCCAACGATTATTTCACCGTCGAATAATCCTCGAAAAGCGGGACTGGGCCTGTCCCGCGCGGGACATTTAATTTTGGGCTAAAAATCGGGACGTCTGGCAACGCTGGTGAAAGGGAATGGGCAATACTCCACCACGCGTGCCCACTGCGGATCGGTGTAGGCAGGCTAGTGGTCAACCTACTGTTGGAATTTTTCAAGCCGCCTAGGAGGCATTAAGTGATAACCAGGACCGACGGCTTTACGTGCCTTCCGAAGCACGGAAACGCTCGATTTGAAATACCACTAGGCATCTAGGTACAGACCACGACGGTGGTAGCTTAACTTTGCCGATCGATTAAGAACGGCTAATCATGCTACACCACGAGCGCTTCATTTCCTATACTAATATTAAAAACCGGCCAAGTGCGAGTCCGACTCGCACACTAAAGGGCACAATAAATAGCCTAAATTCCTGAAAAAATATATTTAGTCCGTCATTTACATTATCACAAAATATTAGACACGTATTTTTTCTTTTGTCAATTAAACAAAAAATACGAAGATATGGTATGTTGAAGTTGCGCACGACGTCACGTTCTGGTACACTTTTTACTCAAAAGTAACGTCACGAGTCCCGAACTTTGATGCGCTGTATCTTTGTAAATTTATTATGATTTGGTAAAGTAAAACATACGTTTCCATTTTTATAATTTAACTGATGGACTAATTATTTTTTTTAACCCAGCTTTTTTAACGCTCTCTAATAATATCCCTATTATTAGTGAGCGCGGGGTGAAACTTGACTTAAGGCCCAGAATACTCTCGAGCAGATTTCAGTTTTCACCCTTGCGCCACATTTTCACATAATATTAGCGGAAATTACCGGAACCTCAGAGTATATAAATACTACGTACAACAGAGAGACAGCGCCCATACTTCAAAAGTTACCACCATAACTCGCGCAAGTACAGCACCGGTGGCGAGATTGGGGTACTAATTCCTATTCTGGGTTTCTAAGTGACTACAGCAATGTTTGTTTTTCAGTAAATGACAACAGATGACACTGTTGAAAGAATTTAATTTTAAAGAATAATGGGCACATTTGTATTTTTTTTGTTTTTGTGTAAGAGAGGTAGAGCGTAGCATTTACTATATACTTTTGTTCAAAAAAGATAAGAATTCCATACATTAAGTCCTAAACTAGTCCAAAGAATTATTATTATATTATTCAATTCTAAAAATACTGATTTTAAGTTGCATCTTACCCCACGGTTAATTGAGACAATTCCCAAATACTCTAGCTATTGTTCATCAACAATGAAGAATGTTCACTAATTCTGAATGTTAGCTCATCGTATTTTCTGAAGAAAATAAAAAATATATGTGAAAGAATTATTTCAATACGACAATAACATTCCGAGATATAGAATTTTTAAATGAGCGCGCGACGCGGGATTCAACCGCTCGGTGCTCGATGCGTGTGACGTCGAACATCGAACAATCGAAAATCGAACCCTAGTAGGGCAAAAAGGGGTAATAATGTTTTAAGGGGAGGATATTACTATGTCTCTATTAACTAAAAAATTGGAATACCAATGTATTCCTTTTGTAGTCGAAGATAGGATTATAGAAATTCCATCCCTACATCCAGTGGGTAAAGCAGAGGGCGCAGGTAAAACGGCGGGGCGGAGTGTTAGTTTAGAGATACTATCAAAGCTTATTGTTTTGAAGATCGTCAGTATAGTGAGAGTCTGCTATCTATACATTATTTAAATTTCTAAAACATGACGAATATATGAATGACCCTAAACAAATAAAAATAAAAATTATGGAATCAAGGAACTAAAACTGAAAGCACCAAGTGAGATGCTCTATTCTATAGTTAAGGAGGCATTAATTATATATTATGAAGTTTTTGAAAATTCTAAATGTAAATTAAATATTAAAAACCTTATTATAAATAATATTAAAAAAATATACAAATAGAAACGTGTAAAGAAAGAGCATCTACTTTATGTTTTAGAAAAATTTGTTCTTGTTAAAATTTACGATTATCGTAAGAATTCCAAAAGAAATATGGAACAGTCTCTCCAAAAAATAAAAATATTAAAAAATAAATAATTGATTGTACATGTAGCGAGTAGGTCTGATATCGTTCAGCAAGTCCAATAAAAGTTGTTTCTTCCATTGGACCCACTGAAAAATAATCCTCGTCATCCAAAATAAATGTATCCGCTTTCTTTTCAGTTTCTTTTATTTATATCCATTCAACAAATGACTACGGAAAACAGACCTAATGCATTGCGTTACGGCTATAGAAGAAATTAAATAAAAGGCATTGGCGTGAAATCTTTAGAATAAGTGCAAATTGAGTTGGTGACCGTAATTTATTTTACAATAGTGAACATGTCATCATATAGTGAGAAGGAACATAATGCACAGATGGAAGAGAAAGAGAAAAAAAAATTGTATTGGTTGATTTTATTTTCTCGCAATCGTAGTGAAAAATAGAATGTTACATACGGCGCTAAAATCCCATTATAACTCCGTTTCTATTTACTCCTCTCTAAAGCTCGGAAGTAGAACTACCTCGTGTATGATGTGTAATTTTAGCTCCTTAAATAACAATCTACTATTCTATCACATCCTGATTGATTCTGTATGCCATGATAAACCTAATTTTCGTAATAAATTAATATGCCATCTCGAAATCTCCACCTGTTATAGGCATAATTATTAATTAGAATTGAGCCTTGAATTAACTGCCAAGGGAAGCACGTGCAGACAGGCTACTTCGGTACATCCTTGTCGTCAATGTAGTTGCTGAGTAAGCTCCCTAACTAGCAAACAGTCGAATAATGAATGAGTTATTCGGCTACAGATCGAATAAATGTTCAGTAGTTGCTACGTAGTACCCACAATGTAGTGTAAAAGCTTTTATTACGACTTTTTAGCATTTTTTGCTTTAAGTGCTTTAACCGTGTTGTGTAAACGTTTACTCGATATTCTTATAGTGCATTTATTCAATAGTCGTATAGCAGCTACCATTTCTCGTTTATACCACACATGAGTGAAGTAAAAGAGTTGTCGATTCCCAAGTTTCATGTTTAAGAAGTTACTATATAGCTGCTACTCGACATTACTATATTAGAGCAAATTCGCCGAGTAAAAGCTGTCTATTTACTGAAAAGTATCTTAATATCTGTTTTGTAATCTAAGCTATTTTGTTGAATAAATTAAACCACTATAACTTTTTCCTTGCACGCGATACATACTTAAGTATGCCCATACTAATAAATGTAATACTCATGGAGACCTTTCATATGACATAGATTTCATTTGATATGATAAGGTTTACAACACAAAGTACGACACCGCCCATTATCCTTTACAAAATTGCGTAAATTGACGCGCGATGCTTAGGCCATCTATGTAAGGTCGTAAGATTTAAGTAAAATTACATAAATTGCAAATATTTAAGATACGAGTTTTACATATGAATTTAATAAATTATTAAACCTCAAATTATATTCCCTTGCAACAAAGCTTCATCAAAAGTGATTTAGTAGCGTTTTGACTAAGAATGAATTCTCAATCAGTCCAAACGATGTTTGTAGCGACATCTATACGTGTAAATTCTACACTAATTATAAAATGTATGTGATTGACCAGACATGCCGGAACTAAGCAAGCAAAAAATACTAGCTCCCTCTATTTAGAAGTACGTCATTGCAAACAAACAATTCAACGTGACACACCGCCATCTATATATTTCCGCGAGAACGACGCTTTTTGAATTGGACACAGTAAAAATGTAAACAGTAGACAAATTGCAGACAAACATTACAAATATAATT
Source organism: Polyploca ridens (assembly GCA_951394255.1). Classification (NCBI taxonomy): domain Eukaryota; kingdom Metazoa; phylum Arthropoda; class Insecta; order Lepidoptera; family Drepanidae; genus Polyploca; species Polyploca ridens. The sequence continues at coordinate 56,237 of CATOBL010000392.1, forward strand.
TTTCAAATACTTTAAAAAACTTTTGACGGGCCAGTTGGCGTAGTTAGTTAACATTCCACGCCGCCGATCTTATGTTCGATTCCCACCAAGGATATGCATCTGTGTGCATGAACATGTTTGCATGTCCCGAGTCTGAGTGTAAATATGTATAGTAAGTACTAGCAACCCGCCCCGGCTTCGCACGGGTACAATGTCATAATGTGGTGTCAGTGGAGCGATTTGCGCGACCGCCCACGCCACCCGGTCACGGTATCGCGACTGTTTCTTGCTAATTTTAAATCTGTGATATCATTTAAAATATTAATGATAATTATTTGCTGTAAAGCATTGAGCTATTATTACCACGTATAGAGATGCTATCATAAGCAAAGCTTATGTCCCATTTCTTTAGAGTCGACTAGAGGTTTCTTTAACACTGAAACAATAATTAGTCGTCTAAGCAGACAGTAGAACTACGTAGCGCTATTAGAAAGCTTTTAGGAGTATTTTTCTCGCAAACACCGTTATTTTCACGGCGCTTACGCGTTTCGTTCATTGTTTTACAACAACACTTCACACATGAGGCCATCCGGCCACACTTGAACGGAACATAGTTGTGATGTGTGGCATCTTCTCTTTTCGTAGTACTAATGAGGATCTATCTGATGGTTAAAACTGCAAAACCCGTTGCGTGGTTTAGAGTTGATGAACAGAGAGACAAACAGACGCGGAAAACGACTTCTTTTTATACTATTTAGAAATGTATTTACAAGTTCTGCTTAGTTTGGGATCAGGTAGCCGTGTGTGAAAAATGTCTCCAGATATTTATTTTTAAAAGTTGATACTTACGATAATATTTCTCTGGTTAGGTAATTGTCTCCCAAAACCAGAATTCTTTTACATACGCTACTTAGGTAATTGTCGTCGGGTCACGAAACTAAGCGTTTTATCTAAATACAATTTGTGTTCTATAAATTCGGAGAAAACAGGCTGTGACAAATGGACAGACAGGAGAGTATCCTACTCGTATACAGCTGTGAGCTTTCATAATGTGCACAAATTAAAAGGAGGCAAACTATGTTGAATTTTATCGACCGTTTTTTAAATTACTTTTTATGTATTTTTTAAATTCTTGTTCACTACAGTGATCAACACGTTAACAAAACTATGTAACTTTAATTACTTATTAAACTTAGCGATATATCACAATGCAACAAACTTAATATAATTTAAAAAAAACAAGGCGTCCTCATAAAATGAAAATTGAGGCAAAAATACAGCCCTCAATCGAAAATAATCGAGATAATGGCCCTGATTCTGTTGTTCACAACTAAACTAATTTTAATGTCACTATGTCTCTTTCTAACAAAGAATATAAGAAAAGGATGTAAGAAATTTAGTCCTGTCAAATTAGTCCAATGCTTGTTTCAATATAAATTTAGTCGCCATCTATCGCGGTTACGCCTAAATACACGCAAAATAAGACGACAAAGATTAATTTGACGACTTAAAATATGTTCTATCCTTTTTCAATGATGTTCGTAAGAAAGAGATGAGATGTGACTAAAATTAGTTTAGTGCGATTACAACAGAATCGGCACCAATGGCCCTGATTCTGTTGTTCACAACTAAACTAATTTTAATGTCACTATGTCTCTTTCTAACAAAGAACATAAGAAAAGGATGTAAGAAATTTAGTCCTGTCAAATTAGTCCAATGCTTGTTTTCAATATAATTTTAGTCGCCATCTATCGCGGTTACACCTAAATACACGCAAAATAAGACGGCAAAGATTAATTTGACAACTTAAAATATGTTCTATCCTTTTTCAATCATGTTCGTAAGAAAGAGATGAGATGTAACTAAAATTAGTTTAGTGCGATTTACAACAGAATCGGCACCATTATATGTTATTTGACAAATAAACAGGTTTTCTTCCATCACGTTTTACAATAATTGTAGAATTTCTGAATAAAATGCCCTCTTTACCTACCATTTTTAGTCATCATCATATCAGCCTAATGATATCCACTGCTGAACATAGGCCTCCCCCATTAACTTCCACTTCGAGCGGTTTTGGGCCGCTTGAATCCAGCAGCGCCCAGTGAGTCTGACCAGGTCGCCGGTCCATCTGGTGGGAGGTCGTCCTGCATGGTGTCCCCTTCCAGTTAGTGGTCGCCACTCTAGAAACTTCCATCCCCATCGGTTATCGGTTCTTCAAGCGATGTGGCCTACCCATTGTCACATCAACTTACTAACTCTACGAGCTATATACATATTATTTGTTCTCCTGTTATTGAGTTGGATTCTTCCGTTGACTTCTTTGTCGAAGTTGAACCTACCTTGTTGGACAATTTGTCCTAGGTAAACATACTCATCTACAACTTCGAGAGCAGTGTTCCCAATAATCACGGGTATTGGCGGAATATGAATATTGGACATAATTTTTGTCTTGTATATTTTCATCTTGACCTGTTAAGAAACTCTGGAGATCATTGAGCATGATGTTCAAAGCTTTCAGCGATTCCCGCCATTATGACTATTTCGTCGGCAAGTCGAAGGTGAGAGATGTGTTCACCGTTGATGTTGATGCCATAACCCTTCCAGTTCAAGAGCTTGAACACATCCTCCATTGCAGTGGTAAAGGTTCCGGGGAAATTACGTCACCCTGTCTTTCACCCTTCTGCAACTGGATTGATCTCGTACTCTCGTTCTGTACTCGGATTGACATAGTGGCTTTGCTGTAAAATCACTTTCAACAATTCGATATAGCGATAGTCGATTTAGCACCGCTGTAGGCTCTGTAATACCGCCCATGTCTCAACTGAATTTAAGGCTTTTTCACAGTGATCATACACAAGGCATAACGGTTGAATATAAGTATTTGATCTATGGTACTAAAGCCTTTACGGAAACCAGCTTTTTCGGGAGGCTGGAAGTCTTCAAACCTACGTGCAAGACAATTCGTAATGACCCCCGAAAACAACTTATAAACGTGGTTTAGGAAGGATATGGGGCGGTAGTTCTTCAATAGGGCCTTATCGCCTTTTTTGAAGAAGAGCACCACCATTTATTTCCACTCCATACTTCTGGTATTGTACCTAGGGCATAAATCTCGGAATATCGCAATATTGGAATCTCGGCACCGTGCATAAGGACTTCTTTTTATAAAGCTGGCAGCTGAGGTGATACTTCTGAGCTATCGCTGTCAAATTTATTGAGCGGTATCACCGAGGTATGTAAATGTAACATAATTAAATTTTTGAGCAATGAGGATCATTTACGTTCAAAAGTATCCTTTGTCCTTCTCCACTAATTGAACTATCTCCCTGCCAAATTGTATTTAAATCTGTTCAGTGGTTAAGCCGTGAAAAGGTTACAAACTGACAAATATCCAGTTGCGTGGTGGCCGAATTATGACGTCAACGTTAATGTACAAGCGGGAGCGAGCGTATTAATTAAGCTTTTTTTAAAACTTAAATAACTTCGTAATTTATTGATGGATATTAATAATTTAAAAAACATTATGCTCAAAAAGGTTATGTGCATCCTCTGTAGTAATAAAAAAATTATCATTTTGTTATGTGAATGATCCTTATTGCAGGCATCTAACTCAAAAAGCTATTTTGACCCATATATTATAAAATTTCCCGCCTCATGCTAAGCATCCACCTTAAGGAAGTATTATATAATGGTTTGGAAAAAAAGTTATTCCAATTTTATTACTTTTATTGATATAAAACTGTGCCTGGCTCACTGATTGGCTGAAAAAACTAAGCTACCGGTGGTTAGGGTTGCAGAAACAGGAACCTCCACACAAAACGAGCTGTATAGAGGAATACTGCCGAGAGCCGAGAGGCTTTCGGCCATCAGGCCATTGGCCGTTACGACAATCGGCACAATGATAGCTGATAAGCCGAGCTCACTACTAGTAATTGTAAATATACGATGGCTTCACATTCTAACTAATCAGTCCAGTAAGTACTAGAAACTTAGTCAACGTAAGATGTGTAATATTTTCCTTACTGTTCTAATTTTACTGTGCCATTGTCATTTGACGACTACGCGAGTGGACCATAATAATACAATGAATATAAAAGTTTATCGGCTCGACTCGATAACTACAGATGACTCGATGACCGCAGTAGAGGCAGTAATGCCCGCCCCGACTTCGGGGCACCTACTGTTACCAGTATCAGTCAACCTACCTTTTTCATACCTTTTCTTTGATCTCAAAATAAACAATATTTAATGAGGTATTATTTAATCAGGTAACTAACTAAATAGGTAATTGCTCATTAAAAATAATATATATTGCTGATTTTTCATTTCGCATGATTTGATAAAAAAAAAAGAAAAACATTTTCCGGGATTTGAATCATCACCTCCTTCAGTCGGAGTACATAAATACCCCGCGCCTTAGCCCCCTAGGCTACCCTAACCATACCTTTCATAGACGAAATAAGAATTAGTCTCTGTCAGTACCACGACATGCCTCGGTGACAATTATCAAAAGCATCAATCATAACAGATTTTATTTTATATATTTTTATTTATAACATGCAAATAATAGGCTCAATTGCCTTAATTTGACTAGCATGCATTTTCCAGTGCCTTCTAAAGATAATTTGATATGATTTTTTTCTAATTTGAGAGGGTTTTATGTATGTGAAAATTCTGAAAAAAAATTACACAGGTCCGTCTAGCAACGCGGATCGCCGCGGAATGCGAGTGAGCGCGAAGCAAAATACGCGAGTTGCAGGACAATAGAGTGCGGTATGATGTTCATGGTGCTCAGATTAATTTAACGTAAGCGACTTTTTTTAAAATCATTATTAGGAAAAACCGAATCGCAAATTCAAAAAACTAAATCGGGCGTTTATTTGCTTATGATATGTACTATATTGATGAAAAAAATCGTATTAAAATACCTTCAGGCGTTGGATATATTTGGGAATTTCTTGATTTTCAGAGGTGTGTTTGGCATTTTTTTTTATCGAGGCTTTTAATTGAAATCGTGTTTTCGGCTCGGGCGATGTGTTTGTTATATCCTTAAGAGCATATAAGCTACCCGGCCGCGCTCGAGTTTAGGTATTTGCCAGCGCCAAGCCGAGTTAACGCGGGCACACGCGGGGCCAACATTGGTGCGGCTCCTCCGCCAACATACTGCGCGCGTTATTATTTTGATACTTCAGTATGGCTTCATGTCGATGTAAAACTATAATATTATAAAGAAGGTATCTGGTAGGTTGAATTAGGTTATAAGTATGTAGTTATATGTATAGTACAAAGTACTGAATACATTTTTTTACACTAGTAAACAAAGTAGTTCAGGTACCTATATACCTAATTTATCTAATTAAACTTTTATTTGGTTTTCTTAAAATAATTCAATATAGTTCCGGCTCTCCTATGGGTATGAATAATAGTTTAAGTCCTATTCTCAGACCTACTGAATATACACACAAAATTTCATAAGAATTGTATGAAAAGCAGTAACGGAACCCTTATGGATTCATCATGTCTGTCTGTCTGGCTGTCCGTCCGTATGTCACAGCCACTTTTTTCCGTATCTATAAGAACTATACTGTTGAAACTTGTTAAGTAGATGTATTCTGTGAACCGCATTAAGATTTTCACACAAAAATAGAAAAAAGACAATACATTTTGAGGGTTCCCCATACTAAGAACTGAAACTCAAAAAATTTTTTTTCATCAAACCCATACTTGTGGGGTATCTATGGATAGGTCTTCAAAAATGATATTGAGGAATATAATTTTTTTCTAAACTGAATAGTTTGCGCGAGAGACACTTCCAAATCTGTAGCCGTGCGTACATTACCATGCAAACTTCCACCAAAAAATTGGTTTGAACGAGATCTAGTAAGTAGTTTCTTTTTAATACGTCATAATACGTAAACCGCAATTTACCTTTCATTCAATATTTTTGGCGTTTTTTTTTTCATAGCAGAGTTTGTTAATATTCTGTGTACGAGTCCGACTCGCACTTGGCCGGTTTTTTCTGCGATTTCCAAGTTGTTCCCATAGTAAAAGTTGATCGTTTACATGAGTACTTTACATGGTTTCATTTATTATCGTATTGTCGTATCCATTTTGTATAAAATTCTCCTGTCACGGAGTTCGTAATAAAAGTCCTCAGAACCGGCTTGACCGATTCTTATCAAATTTTGTCTCATTGATATATATAAGAGACCCATATAACATGAATCTTTGCTCAAAATTGAAAAAAGTGTCGGCCATTTTGAACTATTTTGTTACTGGTCCGATTGCTCTCAAAATTGAGATTTGATGGGCCTTGGGATTACAAAACACGATTTTATTTTCAATATCCAAAAATGTTTCCGCCATTTTGAATTATTTTGTAACTGGTCTGATTGCTTTCAAAATTGATATTTTAGAGACACTTGGACCATATAACATGGATGTTTGCAAAAAAATTAAAAAAGTGTCCGCCATTTTGAACTATTTTGGTACTGGTCTGATTGCTCTCAAAATTGATATTTGAGAGACTCTTGGACCATATAACATTTATCTTTGCTCAAAATTGAAAAAAAAGTGACCGCCATTTTGAACTATTTTGTTAGAGGTTCGATTGCTATCAAAATTGATATTTGAGAGACTCTTGTACCATATAACATGAATATTTGTTCAAAATTAAAAAAAAGTGTCCGCCATTTTGAACCATTTAGTTACTGGTCCGATTGCTTTCAAAAGTGTAATATAACATGAATCTATGGTCAAAATTGAAAAAAGTGTCCGCCATTTTGAACTATTTTGTTAGAGGTCCGATTGCTATCAAAATTGATATTTGAGAGATTCTTGCACACACGGCTACACATCAAGCTATACATTTCCAGTATAAGCTGATCTCGCATTGTATAGGATTTCCGTACAATGAGAGGTCAGCTTATATTGGAAATATATGTATAGCTTGATCTGTAGCCGTGTGTACCATATAACATGAATGTTTGCAAAAAATTGAAAAAGTGTCCGCCATTTTGAACTATTTTGTTACTGGTCTGATTGTTCTCAAAATTGACATTTTAGAGACTCCTGGACCATATAACATGAATCTATGCACAAAATTGAAAAAAGTATCCGCCGTTTTGAACAATTTTGTTAGAGGTCCGATTGCTATCAACATTGATATTTGAGACACTTGTTCCATATAACATGAATGTTTGCAAAAAAAAATTAAAAAGTGTCCGCCATTTAGAACTATTTTGTTAATGGTCTGATTGCTCTCAAAATTGATGTTTGAGATACTCTTGGACCGTATAACATGAATCATTGCTTAAAATAAAAAAAAGTGTCCCTCAAATAACAATTTTGATAGCAATCGGACCTGTTACAAAATAGTTCAAAATGGTGGACACATTTTTGGATTTTGAGAGAATATTCATGTTTTGTAATCCCAAGGCCTCTCAAATCTCAATTTTGATAGTAATCAGACCAGTAACAAAATTGTTCAAAACGGCGGACACTTTTTTTAATTTGTTTTGCAAACATTCATGTTATATGGTACAAGAGCCTCTCAAATATCAATTTTGATAGCAATCGGACCTCTAACAAAATAGTTCAAAATGGAGGGCACTTCTTTTTCAATTTTGAGCAATGATTCATGTTATATGGTCCAAGAGTCTCTCAAATATCAATTTTGTGAGCTATCAGACCAGTAACAAAATAGTTCAAAATGGCGGACACTTTTTTCAAATTTGAGCAAAGATTTATGTTATATGGTCCAAGCGTCCCTCAAATGTCAATTGTGAGAGCAATCAGACCAGTAACTAAATAGTTCAAAATGGCGGACACTTTTTTCAATTTTGAGCAAAGATTCATGTTATATGGTCCAAGAGTCTCTCAAATATCAATTTTGAGAGCAATCAGAACAGTAACAAAATAGTTTAAAATGGCGGACACTTTTTTCAATTTTGAGCAAAGATTCATGTTATATGGTCCAAGAGTCTCTCTAATATAAATTTTGAGAGCAATCAGACTAGTAACAAAATAGTTCAAAATGACGGACACTTTTTTGAAATTTGAGCAAAGATTCATGTTATATGTTCTAAGTAGGGATTGCAATCCGGATACTTCGAAATTCGAAAATTACTGAAAAATCCGGATTTTTGGGCCTATTGTAATATAGAGAATCAAATCCGGTTTTTTCGAATTTTTTAATCATAATCGACAATAGTTGATAGTTAATTACAATTTTCATCATTGAATATCCTAGTAGATGTCATTTGTGCGTCAGAGTAATACTGACCGTATTACTCTGACGCACAAATCCGCACAATATTTAAAACTCCTGCGCTTTAGTTCGTGCGATTTCGTTGCCGTGTCTGTTCACGGTGCCTATACTATAAGGTCTATAATAAAATCTAAAAACCGCTCGACTCACATGCTGCTAGCTGCTCTCGCTCATCCATCTAGCTAGTAGCTAAGTCGGCCAGTGAGTCTTAGATGGAGGCAACGCGCGCGCGACGCGAGTAACAACTCTTTGCACAACGTAATATCAAGAATTATAGTTCTAGATGGGCTACCGCTGAAAGCATTTTGTACATCGGCTAATGTCAGAAAACTGTTACTTTCGGATCTGGCACACCAGCCTTCTAAGTAAGCAGTCCTTGATATGGAGTCTCTGGTGGTCTATGCGCTTGGGTTTCCAATTTCTTGAGTGAACGGTCTATTCATGTGGTTATAGACGGGTGTTCGTCGGACCTTTTGGCAATCAATGCTTCAGGGTTCAGTTCTCTCTGCAATCTTATTTCTGCTGCATATTAACGATCTGGTGAAGCCTGGTATTTTTGGGTACGCAGACGACAGCACCGTTGTCATATTTCCAGCGCGCGAGCCACCAGTGACTAGATCCAATTGTTGCGAGAGGTCATGGTAGAACGTTTGAACCTTACAGGCAGTCTCCGATTGATTTGATTTGATTGGGGCAATGCCAATCTGGTCACTTTTAATGCCACCAAGACGCAGGCGTGTCTTTTCAACGCCAAACGGAGTCCTTTCCACCACGCTCTCATCCTCGACTCAATAAACCGCCGAGTCAGAAGACTCATCGACGATGAGACTTTAATTAGGACGAAACTCACGGGGCTGGACCATAGAAGAAAGGTTGCTTGCCTTATTGGTTTTCTACAGGATATATTTTGGAGAGTGTGTGCAAGAATTGTTTAACCTTATTATTCCAACCACTATCCCCATTTTTACTCCGAACGACAAGAAGCCGGGATTTTCACCAACGAAATGGGTACCAAAAACAATAAAATATAACACCTATCTTCAAACTACTAATAGTTACGCATAAAACTACGCGTACAATTTAAAATTAAAAAAAAAATAATCGAAAAATCCGGATATTCCGGATTTATATGTGATTATAATCATGAAATCCGGATTTGAAAAAAAAAACGGATTTTGCAATCCCTTGTTCCAAGCGTCCCTCAAATATCAATTTTGATAGCAATGAGACCTGTAACAAAAAAGTTCAAAATGGCGGACACTTTTTCAATTTTGAGCAAATATTCATGTTATATTTCCTAAGGGTCTCTCAAATATCAATTTTGATAGCAATCGGACCAGTACCGAAATAGTTCAAAATGGCGGACACTTTTTCAAATTTTGAGCAAAGATTCATGTTATATGTCCCAAGGGTCTCTCAAATATCAATTTTGATAGCGATCGGACCAGTAACGAAATAGTTCAAAATGGCGGACACTTTTTTCAAATTTTGAGCAAAGATTCATGTTATATGTCCCAAGGGTCTCTCAAATATCAATTTTGATAGCAATCGGACCAGTAACGAAATAGTTCAAAATGGCGGACACTTTTATCAAATTTTGAGCAAAGATTCATGTTATATGTCCCAAGGGTCTCTCAAATATCAATTTTGAGAGCAATCAGACTAGTAACGAAATAGTTCAAAATGGCGGACACTTTTTTCAAATTTTGAGCAAAGATTCAAGTTATATGTCCCAATGGTCTCTCAAATATCAATTTTCATAGCAATCGGACCAGTAACGAAATAGTTCAAAATGGCGGACACTTTTTTCAAATTTTGAGCAAAGATTCATGTTATATGTCCCAAGAGTCTCTCAAATATCAATTTTGATAGCAATCGGACCAGTAAAGAAATAGTTCAAAATGGCGGACACTTTTTTTTCCATTTTGAGCAAATATTCATGTTATATGTCCCAAGGGTCTCTCAAATATCAATTTTGATAGCAATCGGACCAGTAACGAAATAGTTCAAAATGGCGGACACTTTTATCAAATTTTGAGCAAAGATTCATGTTATATGTCCCAAGGGTCTCTCAAATATCAATTTTGAGAGCAATCAGACTAGTAACGAAATAGTTCAAAATGGCGGACACTTTTTTCAAATTTTGAGCAAAGATTCATGTTATATGTCCCAATGGTCTCTCAAATATCAATTTTCATAGCAATCGGACCAGTAACGAAATAGTTCAAAATGGCGGACACTTTTTTCAAATTTTGAGCAAAGATTCATGTTATATGTCCCAAGGGTCTCTCAAATATCAATTTTGATAGCAATCGGACCAGTAACGAAATAGTTCAAAATGGCGGACACTTTTTTCAAATTTTGAGCAAAGATTCATGTTATATGTCCCAAGGGTCTCTCAAATATCAATTTTCATAGCAATCGGACCAGTAACGAAATAGTTCAAAATGGCGGACACTTTTTTCAAATTTTGAGCAAAGATTCATGTCATATGTCCCAAGGGTCTCTCAGATATCAATTTTGATAGCATTCGGACCTGTAAAAAAATATTTCAAAATGGCGGACACTTTTTTCAATTTTGAGAATATATTCATGTTATATGGGCCAAGGGTTTCTCAAATATCAATTTTTAAAAGTAATCGGACGAGTAGTTAACTAAATAGTTCATAATGGTGGACACTTTTTTATGACCTCAAATATATAAATTTTTTATACCACAAAGTCGGTAAACAAGCTTACGGCCCGTCTGATGGTAAGCGGTTACCGTAGCCAAAATGTCACTTTATAATATTGCCTATTTTACTTAGTGATATGATAGGTAACATGCATTCTAGTGGTGAAAGATCGTACAGTCGTTTTTGAAAATTATTGAAATTACAAACAAACAAAACATACAAAAATACAAATCTTTCCGGTAGAAGACATTTATTAACAATAACAAAAAAAAAACTAATTTGCATATTTGTCAGCTTATTATTCAAAACAGTTACTGGCGTAACGTAATTTAAGAAACAGTTACCATTTATCAATATAACTTAACTTATCAACCCAAGTATCATAAGTGGTACGAGCGCGCTATAATGCGGGCGATTGTAGCAATACTCTCAATCGTAATAATATGTTGGCGAACTTAGCGCGCGGAAAACAGAGCGATACATCCTCTCTCTGAGACGGCGGAGCCGGGTCTGCCGAGCCGTGCCCTCCGCATTCGATTTATATAGCAGTTTTAAAATATTCGGTATAAAATAATTATAACATTTTTACGGATTTTTTAAATGTAATAATTTTAAGCATTAACTGCTACGTATTAATAAATAGTAATTATGAAGTTTGAAATTCGATTTCCATATTAAAAACAGCGCTAAACATCGATAAAAATCTTAATTTTTACGCGGTATTGTTTTGTCATTTTCAAAACAAAAATGTACAAAACGTTATGATGTTATTTATTAGAAAACTAGAAGACAATATGAACTTTTTAACATGTATTTTTGTATTTTTTTGTTTCAAGTACTTTAATACCTATTTGACTGCAAAGACAGCATGTTCCGTAAAATTCAAAAAAGGTCTCTCAAAGAACTACTCCAAACTAAATAACAAATAGTCAATTTAATGTTTTTTCCTATTAGAAAAGTAAAAAAATAAATTTCCTATTGGATTTATGACAACGCAAATGAATAACTATTAATATAACTGAGTAGTGTCACACCAAAAACCTGGAATATTGCGGCATTGTGCGTTATTATGTACTAAACCCTCTTAAGTATCATATATTTCAATTTCAATACCGTAGAGCTAGCAGGTTTCATATAATTTGGGCTGCAATGTAGAGACTTTTGCCCATTTCTGCCTCTTAAGGAATATTACGCAATCTCTGATTTGAAAAATGGGTTCCTCGTTGACTACGGAACCCTAAAAAACAGGCGGCATGCGGCTCGTACAGATTGCGAAAGAGATATTATAATGATATCAATAAATAGCGTGAAAAGATAATGGCCCTGGTAGTACCTGGGAGACACGTTAGTTATGATTTGAATTCAATAAATTTATGAAACCAAAAATTTGGTATGAATTCTTTGAGTAATTTATTTTGAGTTGAAACTTGTTGTAGTCTTTACCTGATGTAATCTTCACCCCTTTTGGATAGATATACCTACCCTTTCCGTTACACATTGTATAAGGTAACAGTGTAGAATTTTCACGTTTCCAACCTCAGCTGCCTAAATCGTAAATGCTATGCGTGGAAGAATAAACAATGATACAACGTGAAATGAACAAGAGTGGTTAGATATAAACAATGTTATCTATACTAATATTATAAATAGGAATGATTCGTTTTTTTTTTTTTTTTTTTTTTATACCACTAAGGTGGCAAACAAGCATACGGCCCGCCTGATGGTAAGCAGTTACCGTAGCCTATGGACGCTTGCAACACCAGGGGCATCACTTGCGCGTTGCCGACCCTGAAGAAAACTCTTCACGCCCTTTTTGAAGAACCCCATGCTGTACTCCATTGGGAAAACCACGGCGGGGAGCTCATTCCACAATCTGACCGTCCGCGGAAGAAAGCTCCTTTGAGCCCGCACAGTTCGAAACAATTCTGGTTTCAATATGTGAGGATGGACTCCCCGTCGATGGCGAGAGTTGCGATGGTAGAAGGTAGCAGTGGGCAACAAGTCGAATAATTCTTTAGAACACTCTCCGTTGTACAAGCGGTAGAACACACATAAGGAGGCAAAGTCTCTCCTCAGACTAAGGGGCTCTAAACCGCTTGTGAGCTCGGGATCGTCAACAATTCTGATGGCACGTCGCTGAACCGAGTCTAAAGGCCCAAGCTGGTATCCAGGTGCTCCCGCCCATAGGTGACAGCAGTACTCCATATGAGGCCGGACTTGTGACTTATAAAGTTGTAGCCTTTGCCCCGATGTGAAGTACTGCCTCGCTCTGTTGAGCACTCCGAGCTTTTTGGATGCCAGCTTAACCTTGTCTTCCAAGTGACTTCGGAACAAAACGTCACTAGAAATGTCGACGCCAAGGATCCCGATGCTTTGACTGATGTTCAAGGAGGTGTTCTGGAATTGTGGAGCCACAGACCATGGGGTTTTCTTACCGGTGAACGCGCAGGCTTGAGTCTTGGTGGGGTTGAAATGGACTAGGTTTAGTCGACCCCAATCGGAGACACTAGTTAATGTACTCTCGATTTCAGACATCAGCCGTTCGCGGCTTTCCTCCACCTCGGAACGAGGGATATTTGCACGGCCCGTGTAATAAGCGTCCCCTGTGCTGTCGTCCGCATAGCAATGAATGCCGTCAATAGACAGCATATCATTGATATGCAGTAGGAACAGTGTTGGGGACAACACAGAGCCTTGCGGGACGCCAGCATTTATGTCCATGCTATCGGAGCAGCTACCATCGACGACGGCTCTTATGCATCTGCTGGACAGAAAGCTGGCGATCCACTTGCATAATCCCTCGGGAAGCCCATATGCTGGTAACTTCGTGAGAAGACCCCTGTGCCAGACCCGATCGAACGCCTTCGCCACATCTAGGCTCACTGCCAAAGCCTCACCTTGGCTCTCGATGGCGAGTGACCAACGGTGCGTGAGATACACAAGGAGGTCACCAGCTGAGCGACTGTGGCGGAAGCCATATTGTCGGTCGCTCAACAACTCGTGATCCTCCAGGTATCTCAGAAGCTGCGTGTTGATCACACGCTCCATGACTTTTGAGAGAAGGGAGGTGATGGCGATAGGCCTGTAATTCGTCGGGTCTGATCTGTCGCCCTTTTTGGGCACTGGGTGCACGTGGGCAGTCTTCCACGAAGACGGGACTTCTTTTTTGGTGTAGGAAAGTGCGAAAAGACGCGTCAATACTGGACACAATTGTTTGTTTGTCCGAAACTACTGAATCGATTTGAAAAATTCTTTCACTGTTGGGAGGCTCCACTT